>PPHD01009681.1:1130-20381 GCA_002909625.1 Bambusicola thoracicus | reverse complement strand
CAACATTCTTCTCAGCATCATAGTGAAGAAACATATTTAACCTTGGACTAATCCTTTAATGAAAGCACATGTTCGTCTTGCTGGACTTAATTCTTACAGCAGAGAGGAATTTGATCCAGTAATAGGGAAGGTTATGTTAAGAAATCTGTAGCAAAAAAATATCCAAAATTATAATAAGAGGAGATGAAAAAATTCTAGCTTAGGCAGGGAATTTTGGATGTTTTTGAGACAAAAGGAAAGGAGAAACTTCAAGAGTCTGACTTGAAAATTTAATCACTTAGAATTACATTATAGATTGATGAGCGGAAAGAAAGCACAAGCTGAAATAATGTTGATATTGGTTTGTTGGGCCTTATAATTTGTAAGGATTTCCTTCCTAAACAAAACATAAACATTGCTTTATTTTTTAGAGCTGCATAATTATTAAGCTGTTATTAAATTAGTTCACAAGACTTGCAGTTAAATGTGAATGTATACTGCAGAACATTAATTCCCTTGTACGATTCAGAAATAATGTTTAAAAGTGGAACAGAGTCGCACAAAGAGTGGGAAAATATGCTTTGGTGCTAAAAACATCACCTCTATAAAAGTTAGCAATAAATATATTTAGAGAATGGGATTCTTGTAGACTGTTACTGCACTCTGTCATAAAGTTACAACTGCGTGAGATATTTAATATACTCTGCATTTGTGTTCATTAACATGTTATGTTCTAGCACTTCAGATGAACTGGACTTGTTCCAAAATTGGTACAACAAATTGGTGTGCTAATTTAAAAGCTAATTGCATGGCATTTCCTCACTTTTTTTTTTTCTTTTTGAAAGCAGTAAAACAATCAGTTATTTTGAAAAGTAAATTCTTTCTGATTTTTGAATACAGACAAAAAAAAAAAGGTGGTAGTCACTGTTATTTAAGCAAGTATGTAATTATTTGAGGTAGAATATGACTCATGAGTTCTGTGGTTCTCAGAGGCTTACACTGTGATTATTAATGTCTGAGATATTCAACATAAAAATTATGATGTTCAATAGTTTCAATGAATTATAGCCTGAATTTTTCAAATTTTGTTAATGTGAATAGTCCTCACTTAATCTGAGTTATCACATGAATTAGATGAAGGACTATGTAGCAGACTGCATGTAGGTATATGCAAGTGCTTTATATTAAAAAATGCAGAAATTATTAAGTTCTTTAGATATTTAAATTTTGAGGCCAGTGTAGTAAATATAGTAAATGTGTAATAAAAGTTATCTCTAATGACCATGCTCAGATGGATGAAAGCATTTGTTTTTTCTAAACCATAACTAAGAAAGGGAAAGGGAGAAGGCTCAAATCTCCACTTGTGCTTTTTAAACTATACCATGTTCTAACAATCTAGTATTACTGCTATTACACTGCCTCTAATGAAGATCCAAGAGGATACATGGTGTTATTCACTGTATCTTGGACCACTGACAAAGCAGTTTAAATAAGAGAAAAGGGAGAAATCTGTGTGGATATATAGAACTTGTCAAATAAGCAATAGTCTCTCAACACTAACCATTTTTAAATCTCGTTGTGTTTTTGGCATCTCAAATGGGATGACTCTTAAGATGACTCTTGAAAAGAAAATAGGGTTTGCAGGCACCTTTTGAATGTGAAAGCAGCAAGGAAGGGCTGCTAGAAAAAAAAATACTTGGCTGAGATAGGTATTATGGACTGAACAGAGGTGAGACTCAGTGTCTGAGTAGTCATTAGAAAATAATTAATATGTCAGTAAAAGTCTGAAAGTACTTTTTAACAATCAAATCTTTTTTTAATTTGGTGTTATGGAGAAGAGAGGAACCTGTACAGGGGTGACAGAAGGGCAGTAACATGGTCAAAGTAGAGGGCTTATAAAACTGTGTTCCAAGCAGTCTCATATTTGCTGAGAATATTACATTTGTCAAGAGCTTAAAAGCTGTGTTACAGTAATTGAGACCTAAGATGAAAATGATGATGAGAAATATTAAATTTTTAAATATAGATAGTTTTATATATGTAATATAGAAAGCACCATTGAAATATTGTGAACAGGAAGAACCAAATAGATATTCAAAGATATTAACTGGGCTACAGAACATGTTCATGGGTTGGAGAAAGTCTGGAACATGAAAATCTTGAGATCCATATATAGCACATGTATTAGTTTTGAAAGGGGAGAGTGACCTGAAACAGAAAAGATTGATCATGCAGCTTAGACAAAGTAGTTGTATATCTCATGCTCTTTGTTTTCCTAAGCACCTACTTTTAACCACTTCTAGGGAGAAGCTACTAGAGTAGGTAAACCTTTTGACTTGATTCATGCTAAGCAGTTCCAGTGACATGTGGAAACCGCTGATCATCAGTACCAGTGATCTGAAAGTCATAATATAACAAAGAACAATATGTAAGCAAATGGACTAATTCTGTCACAATGATATCACAGTAATGATTTGACAAGAATAAAGAAGAATTAATAACAAACACTGGATATAGACCTAGGAGAAAAGCTATTCTAACTACTGAATGGCTGTTTGTTCACTGTGAACACCGTGCCGTATTTGTAAGCCCAATGAGGAGAGATAATACTCAACTAAGAGGTCAGAGTGACAGTCGGCATGGGAGCTGAAGCCATCAGGAAGGAACATGAGAAATTGTAAAAAGAACACTGAAAAGGAAAGGAGAAACAATGTTTTTAAGATAATAGCCAATAGAAGGTTGGTGGAAGGGAAGGAAGTTGATTTCATACTAGAGAATTCTATGAGGGAGCTGAAAGTGAAGACGAAGATAGATTTAGGTGAGTTGTGAGGTGAGATTTAGGTGAATTGTCAAAAATGGGAAATCATATGTTTGAAAACTATGATTCAGATCAGAAACTTGCATATTCCTAGTCTAGACAGGATTTTAGAGGTGTATGGTGAAAAATTATACTTACTTGATGGTTGGAATTGCTGAAGATTAAGTGGTAATCCAAAAGGTTGTCAAAGGTAGTCAATATTTGGGATATTGCTAGAATGGTTGTAGTGTCACCAGCAAATTCTTGTGATCATCTTTCCTGATTGTCTGTGTGCTCATATTTTGCTATATGGAACATTTGGTCAAATTTGGCATCTTAACTGATAGGACATCTGTCATTCTTGTTGGAACATCAGCTACAGCATGCAGGGAGATAGACAAGCCACTCTGGTGCTTATGTTTGTTTATTTAAGATAGAGGATTTGCAATAAAAAATAGGTTACGCAAAGAAGTTTTAATTATAGCACAGAGAACAATTTTGCACTAATATGTAGATAATGATTTTAAACTTACCATATCTAGCTCTCTTGCATTCTTGCCAGATCTGTCATTATTTTGAACTGTGCATTACAATAATTGAATACCTACACAATGTAAGTAGAGCATAAATAATAAAAAAAAACCAATCAGAATAGTATCAGGGTGTGCATACTCCCCTTCTACGTTATTCTTTTACTTTCCATTGCTCATTAGAAAAAAAAAGAAAAAGAAAAAAGAAAGAAAAACAGTTGGCTTCTTGTTTTATTTGAATGCTTGCATAGTGTGGAACAGCAATTAACACTACGTAGACTGCAAACTGTGCTTGAAAATATAAATCATTAATTGCTGATGTCAACCTGAACTACTGATAATATATATGTGAATATTTAAACAGTGTTGTTATCTTGGTGTATTTTGTAGTGAGTTAACTACTTTATGGGAAAACAGTGGATTCTTTCATAACTAAAATTTTCATGGGGAAAAATGGCTAGTATTAGTCATGAAAGAATCTTGAATAAAAGTCACTACTGCAATTATAAGCATAAATTGCACATTTCAATTAGGAAAATACTTCCAAATTTTAAGGATAGCATGGATGAAAATCCAGTTAGCTACATAAACATAGCTCCTGGCATTTTAGATGCTTAGGGTATCTAGGTAAGCATGGAAGGCTTAAGATAAGGTGTGGGACTTACTTTCAACAATTTGAAAGTAAGTCAACTCAAAGCAACTCAATTTCATTGTTACCGTTTTATGTCTTTTTTTCTTAATTATGCCTAATTGATTGGATATTTCCCAAAGAGCTTGATATTCTAGCCTAACGTTGATGAAATTTATTTAGCAGTGAGAGGTATGTAAGCTTTCCAAATACAAGTTTCTGTCTTTTTTCTCAAGTCCAAAATCCTGATCATTCAGTTCTTTAATTCCCATCACCAGGGCTTAGTGAAAGAACATTACAACCAATTACGATTTTTTTTTTTTTTTTCAGCAGGCTTCTTCAACTCTTAATAGATAGACTTGCTAATAAATGATAGCGTGCTGCTTTTGTACTTCTTGTTTATGATTCCTCTGCTCATGCTTGCTTGGCAGTGTAAGCAGTCTGGGCACCAGACACTGTCAAAATCTCCTTGCTTCTCCACTATTCATTCTGTGTCACCTGTGAAGTGCTACTGTAGTTTTTTACACAACAGAAATTTGTCAAAGAAAGTTGGCTTTATTGACTTCATTTTAAAATTTCCTTTTAATGCTTCCTGATTTTGAATTTTGTCAGTTTTCAATGAAGTCTTCAAAGCTTTATGTAAATAATCAGTGGTTATGCTAACTGCTTTCTTATTCAATTGGTGAGATAGCTTTTCAGCTTATTGCACTCACAATTTTTATGATTTTTTATCCCACATGTAGATTCAAATCTAGTGTTTGGTATTCGGACTGGAGACTCTTGCTATTTGTGCAGAATGTACAGAAGACGGCCTGTCTTTTTCATACTAATAGTGCAACAATGAAGAACCATTTGACCTCAGTTCTTCTGAAGTACTTGTCTGAGTCAGAGCACTCTCTCTGCATTGTGAGTTTTTCCTGCATGACTTTTTTCCCATAGGGTTCTTTGCTTTTTGTTGTTTAATTTATTTCACCTTTCCTTTTTATTTTCCTTTTTGTATTTCTTCTCCAAGTCACGTTTGTTTACTTTTCAATGAGGCCAGTAGAGAATGAGTCTTGGAGTTTTAGCCACACAGTTTTCTTTCCACTGAATACTCTTTTTTTTTTTTTTCCTTTCTATATTTGTAGATATTTTTATGGCAGTGTCTTCCCTCCAGGGCAGTAGTAAACTTTGCCATTTCTGTGATGAGCATATTCTCAGCACTGGGATACACCATACTGATATCCACACAAACTAAATTATTGGGAAAAGGCCATATCCTAAGCTAAGGCTCCTTTTTTTTTTTTTTTTTTTTTTTCCTGGTCCTTTATGCCCGAATGACAAATACAATTCCAAAAGTAATTCCTTAATTGTTTCAGACAGTCATGACCTTCACCATCAAGATAAAATGCTTGCTAGCTTCATGTGTATTTAGTGGCTATGCTAACACTGGAAAAAGAGTCTTCCAAGCACTACAAAGATCTTGAAAAAGATAAATGCCATAACATCGCTATCCAGAAAACTGTATCCTGAGAAAATAAGAGTACACTTCCATATGCCTTCTCTTCTTTCATGCTAAGGAAGTTCCTTCTGCTCACCATGGAAGAAAAGGCAGGGAGAGTCTGCTTCTTAATGGGACATTTTGTATATCTCTAATGGCCATTATCTGAACAGTCTACAATTTACAATGCACTATACCTTGTGGTTACTTCCAGCACGTTGTGTTCCTTTGTGAATGACAAGATTCAGCATCTCAATTTCAGAGCTGCTGTTTCATGGGAGGAAAGCCATCTGACATATTTTGCTTGAAGGAATCAGCATAACACACTTGCTCACTGTATCTTGTTGGAGTAACATTAGTAGAACATAGGAGTCCTACGTATGCAGTCTTTTCCTACACTTGCAACACTGTTCTCCACATAACCTCTTTTTTCAGAGGCCTCAAGAATTATTTGAAGCTCCAATCATTTAATGTCACCTTCCAAAGAGGACACTTTGCTTGTACTGAAATATACAATGATGACTCTAAATCCTCCTAAGATTTAACAAAGAGGGTCTCTTCTTCAAGCATCACTTACAGAGTATTGCATATCATCTCACTGCTTTCTGAAAATTTGCGCCAAATAGTAATTTGATTAATTACTGATGTTATCTGATGTCTGTCAGACCTGGGAGGAAGATCTTCATTCATTGTATGGCGAGGGAGCATCAAATGCTTATGGATTTCAAAAGTCTATTCTTTCATTTCTTTAGCTTTGGTTAAAAGATACAGAAATATGTAGAATAGCTGATGATTCTTAGAAAACGTGTCTACTTCAGAGGTTTTCCATCAGTAGGAGTTGATACAGTTACCAGGTACTTGAATGTGTTCAGAGATTTGTGGATTCACTGGAAGAGCTTATGGCTATGGGCGTTTCAAAAACTCATCTATCCACTGGGTATTATCTTCATACTTTTGTAGATCTTGCTGTTATGAATGCCATAAACCTAGCCACGGCAATTAGGACCTACAAGATCTAAGAACATAAGCCTTCTAGACTAGATTATTTCTGAATAGATGCAGTTACTCTTGGATGTCTTGGTGTTTACAACATGACATAAGGGAATCTTTGTCTTCATTGCAGAACTACCATGCATTAGCACCTCATGATAATCTTGAAAAGGTTCATTTCTTCCTCATTTGGGTTCAGAAGTACAGGCATAAATTCTGTTTACTTAAAACTCTTCTACCATTCCCATGGTGCTAAGTCTCTGACCTTGAATTAGCACATCTAAAGTGTGAATATTATGCCACGTATTTTTCTCAGTGTCACTCTCTCCTACTTTTTAATCTTTTCCTAACTTCATTCATGAATTGACCAGATTAAGCAGTGAACCACAGTTGCCTCTGGCATATGAATCCTGAGGGCTGTGATCCTTGCTTATGACGTCAAATTTGTCACTCTCTACTCCCCTCAGTAACTACACTGACTACTACCTTTTCAGGTTTATAACAGAAGTCAGAAAGATTCTTGGGATAGAAATTTCCTTTAGCAGGAGTTAAACTGTCTTTGTTTCTTCTGATAATCAAAGGTCTAGCACCATTTTCTTTCAGGGAGGACAGTATTGTACAATATGTTTTATGATATGAAAAGGAAAATGACTTTAGAAAGTTAAATAACTTCAGTCACGAGCTCAAATTTATCTGGTAATTTGCACTGTTCTAAAAGGGTGATTAATTTGCAACTCTCATGTTTATTTTCATGAATAAATCAAAACACTTTCTGAAAAAATATGTATGTGCTATGCTTGATTATACTGCTTGGTCCGTCTGTGGCATTCAACATCTCTGGGGGCATTATGAGTTCCCAAGTGGCAGCTGCTTGACTGCCTACTGGAGAATTCTGCTACTGGAATTAGCTAGCATCTTGGCTGAGAGAATGAGCTCCTTTACTTCGGTGGGCCATGAGTAAGCATTCTAAAAGCTACTCCTCCAATAGAAGCTTGCCAAAGCTTGTTTCCATAGTCACAAAAAACACAACAACCTTTCTCTTGTGGTGTTAGGGCTGCTTAATCATTCCCAGTTCCCCTTCTGGAGAAATGATTAATTCCTTTTCCCATGATCTTTTCTCCCTCAGAATCGTTTATGTACTAAGGCCAGCATTGCAAAACTGGTCCTCTTCAGTACAGCACAACAAAAGATGTCTGGTGTCAGCATCAGAATAGTGTCCATTTAGGATAGTATGGTTAGGTAGCGGTTGGACTAGATGATCTTTAAGGTCTTTTCCAACCTGAGCAATTCTATGATTCTATGATTCTATTTTTCTAATTTTTTTTCATACAGACATTTGGAATATTAGGCCATAGCCAACATTCTCCACTTCAGAACTGTATGCTAGGTAAGTTACTAAGACTCAACCAGATCTGCATGACTGGGAAAACTTCCCCGAAGAAGAATATTAGCTTCTCCACTGACTAGATGTCTGAGCCAGTTATCTCTTTCATTCCTTCAGCCATAAGATCTTATACTGTTTCACAGTGGTATGCTGCATATGATGCGTGTTCTGTTAGCTCTGTCTTCACTTACCACTTTTAGGTGCTCTGCGCTTTCTTAGTTTACAGTCATAATGTTTCTGAGAGACTAGTGAGTTTTGTTCTTATCAAAGAAGCAGTAGTTGAAAGGGAGCTATATAGTTTTTGATATACCCGTGGTTTAGTTGACTCTGAATACCTTTTTCATTTAGATTTTATGGTTTTCTACGGCCATCACCCATGCCATAAAATAAATTCAACTGAAGTTCCTGACCAGGGCAATGCCAGATTTCTATCTGGCATGCTTTCTTCATCAATGTTTGGAGGGGTGAGTTGCTTACAAACATTGGATATCAAGGGACTTTTGAAGATGTGCTTGCCTGTTTCTATCTGTTCCAGAGAAGTGAACAAGAGCATTCTATCTAGAAAATCTTTTGGAGTGTCTCAGAACATTTTGAATTTTTCAAGTTGTCTCAGGACTTCCTATAGGATCACTAGAGTATTTTTCAAAGAGCAACCTAAGCAAATTTCATCAAATCCTATTGTTAATATTGTTAAGGACTCATTTAACACTGCTGCTTTTAAGGTAGAGCAGCTGATGTGAAGAGAAGACCAACACCTCTGTCATACACAATTAGTGGATTTAAAGAGGGGACTACCATCTAGAGAGACAACCAAAATACATACAGACACATACTTGAAAAATAATTTGCTGTAGTGCTAGCTAACTAACTGAACACTAAGCAGTTCTTTGTTATAAGTGTTTTCTTTGTGTACAGCATGTGCTTAGCCTTCTTTCTCTTAGGTGCTTCTTCATTTGAGAGAAAACAAGGGTATTTTTATGTCTGTATTTATACTGGAAGGGATGGTACATAGGTTATGTGTGAGTCATAACTACCATTAGGCCAAGAGCAATTTATAGTTTAAGGGCTTCCAAGCGCAGCAGTATGAATTGAATATAACAGTTTTTATTATTATAACCATTGCTTCTTGTAGTGTTAGGAATGTTGATGCAACCCTTTCTGTAAAGAAGTTTTTCCTGATATCCAACCTGAACTTACCCTGGCACAACTTGAGACCTTCCCCTTGTCCTGTCACCTGCCAGCAGTCAGAAGAGACCAACACCGCTCTTGCTGTAAGCACCTATCAGATACTGGAAGAGAGCAATAAGGTCTCCCCTCAGTCTCCTTTTCTCCGGACTAAACAGCCCCAGTTTCTTCGTGCATCTTTTTATATTATGTTTGAATTATTATGCATGATACATAATATCTAAAACAAAAGGAATCATCATTAATGAATTTTTCTATTTGGCCAAATTTTCAAGCAGTATGCTGCTCACTCTATTAATTTGCATAGTCTGAAATCATCTAATTATGACTACAGTGTCTTCAAGTGAAGATTTATTGCAAATGTAATTGATTACACAATCAATCTAATTGATATGTCAATCTAGTAGATTAATCTCTAATTGAATTTTAAAGCAAGTTTTGCCAGATTTTGTGCAGGCCAGAACCTAGGATTGCCTTCTCTGTGATTACGTGGTAGTTGATAATACATTGGCATATATGTTGTCCTACTTTTTAATCATTCCTCAAGTTATACGCATCTTGCTTAGGGATTAGGTGAGGCAGCAACCTTAACTCTAAACTATGTTTCTTTCACCTTGCCCTCAAAATCTGAAGTACCCTTGTTTTATATCTCACAGAGAAGCACTTAGTCTTTCCTCAAAGATTTTCTTAGGGTCACATGAAAATTTTGATACAATACTATGAATTACTTTTGGTTATGACTGAAAGGCCAAATGGCCTGGGGCCAATGCTCAGAGTCAGATGTTTTCTTGTGAAGTACCCTTCACTACTGAAACACATCACTGCCATAGAGCAAAAGGAAGAAGACTGGATAGTGAATGTCCTTCAGGTTCTGTACCTAACATGCTAAAGAACTGGTTTTTGCCAAAATTATTGAGAAGGGCCCGATTCTCAGCTGTGTATGTAGCTTCTGTAGGATGTAAAGGAATCCAGTGACAACAGATGAGGACGTACTACTTGATACCTTGTCTTTTGGACTTGGACAGACAAGAAGCAGATGGTGGAAAGCAGTAAAATGCAGTGTACTTGAAACACAATGATACGTCACAAGTTCTTAATAATGCTTATCCAGTCAAATTTGTTTGTACACCTACATTTTTTGTCTCTATCATTTAACCATCATTGTGTGTTGGGCCTAGATTGGAAAAGTATATTAATGCTTAGCATTTTAACTCTTATAGTACTTAAATAACATAGAAAAGTCCTTGCAGTCATTTTCCAGTAAACTCTAAACTCTAAAATTCCCATTGTATAGCATTTCTTCAACCTTCACACCATTTTTATGATTCTTTTTCAGGAAAGACCATGGCCTTTTTGTCAGCATTCAGAACAGCTGAGGTAGACCAGTGTCAGAAATAGGTTTTGATGCTTTGTGTAGTATTAAAATTTTGTCCCTACTCAACCTTATAGAGGTGATATGAGTACAGGAATCAATTAAATTTGTTTTCTCTTTGGTTCAGCAAACATCTGTGTGTCTTATATATATGAATTGGAAGTGTTCCAGTAAATGACTTTGAAGAGTCACTGCATATTCTGAATAATGTGTCAATATCAGCTATTCAAATAGCATCATACAAGGTGGAAGTTGAAAATCTTGCTTTAATTCAGGTGAAGAATGGGTTTGAATGAAGGCCTTTCAAAAGGGAATGCATCAACTATTAGGATATAGAATATTTTCAGGTTAAAAACTTTATCTTTCACCTTGTACGAGTTGTAAAAAATATTTAATTATTCATATTGTCAAAAAGACAGAGAAATAGGAGCTACCACTTTTGGAAAGTCCAGTTAACAGATGAAACATGAGTTTCAGTAAATGAACTGGAATTAATAGTTGAACACTTCAACACAGGCAAGAAGGCACCAGCAGAAACAGTCAAGAACAGATGATCCTTCTTTACACTGATAGGTGTTCAGGGTATTTTGCAGGTGAGGCTTGTTCCCTCCATGCTGAACAATTTTTTTCAACACCTTTGGTGAGTGCACTAATATCTTAAGGAGTTGCATGATCTTATCCTCACGGTCAGCTTTTTTTCCCTTAAAACCTATTCAACCGTCCTAGCTAAAATTTGCAATTAGTTCATTTCTCTGAAGAGAAGGAAATTGCATCTCCAGAGTTTTTTTTAATACTGTTTTGTGTCCAGGGTGAAATAGATTTCCAGGACTTCTAGGCTTCTGGGCACACAAAAATCCATGATGCATCCAACGTAAGTGCAGATGTTCTACTCTGCCAGGTACACGCAATAAGCCAACACTTCCAAGAACTATCAGCTAAATTCCATGTGTGCTGCACAGATGGAATATACCTCCGCAGTGAACGTTATGCTTTCAGAATGTCCAAAGTATGGGAACTGCCTTCCAAGCAGACTGAGAAGCTACATGTAAGCTGAATTATCGGTATTCTTGACCTATATGATTCATAAAAGAAAAGATAATTGCATTATGACTACAGGAACTCTGTTTTAATAATTTATCAAAATTGGCAAGCATTATAGGCAAGCTGCAATTTTTGTATCATCAATTACTTTTAAAATACACATAATTAATTCACTCTGAAAAGTAATGCCTCTTATTTATTTCCATGGAAACTGCAACAAATACAAACAGCACAATAGCACTATTTGATAGAGCAAATTCTGAAGTACACTCAAGTACAAAATGGTATTTTTCATCATAGTCACCACCATTAGCTATGCTTTTTTTGTTTGTTTGTTTGTTTGTTTGTTTGTTTGTTTTTTGCCAACAATTAACAAAAGCCTTCATCCTGTGCTCATAAAATTCTGCATGGCCATCTGGAACGTTTCGTGTCTTTCACATTTCTGATACCACTGCTGAAACACACCATCCACTGCCTATCTTTGCTTCATATGCATTTCCATATCACATGCCATTCTCTTAGACTCTGCTGCCATTTGTCACATGGCAACAAAACATAATGGATTATTGATGGGAAGGTTCAACCTCTTCTGCCATACTACCAACATCTGCCTCTGAAATTGTGGGTCAGGATAATAAAATAAGAGGCATTACTTTCAGAACAGCCCTTGTAAAAATAGAAGCCTATGGCTAAAAAGGGCATTTCAAATATTTACATACATATACTCAATCCTATGCATTTTCTGTCCAAGTAGGTCTATAAGTTCACAATATCTCTGCATATCATGCAAATAATGTTATGCGCATACTGCAAAACACGTTAGAAAAATTATGCGATCACTTAGACTACTAACAACAAGTAGGCTTTTCAAAAATGATGTACTGAACCTAAATCATTGAGTTTTTTTAACTTTAAGTTTTATTTGTAAACAGATTGCAAATCCTATTATGCATAATGAATGTCTGTGTTTAAGAACTTGTTCCTGTCACAGCTACCTGTTTCTAGCAGCCAGAGAAAGTAGAAGATTCTATAAAAATCTTTTTGAAGTCATATAATTAATGCATCTTCAGGTTAATCATATTATGTTATAATAGTTCACCATAAGGTTGGTTCACCACCAGCTATTTTTAATTACTTTACATTAAATACACCTTCCAGAATGACTGGAGGGAACGAGAGTCTACCATCAGCTACCGTCGCTCCTGTGATGGCAACTAAATAACCTGTCTCTAAGTGACAGAGCAGATAGTTGGTGGCAGCCATGCCAAACTACCACATCAAAATTCAGCAGAGATTATGAGCATCTTCAAAGAATTTAGATGTCCCATAGCAGACTAGTTGGTATATTGTAGTTCGATATTATATCTAATGTAGCTTCATACCAACATGATAGGGTTGATGATGAGCCAGCGTGCACACATATGCTACTTCTTACTGTATTTTTAAATTAGATATTTTTTTATAAAAACTCAGAATCTTAGCTGCATTGAATTCCAGATTAGTACATGAATTCAAAGAAAGTGAAGGGAGCCCATTGTTTATGATCACATGCTTGAAAAACCCAACACTGAGTCAAAAATTAAGTGGTTAAGGTACACATATTTGAAAGATAATGTTACCCTTCACAAACATGGAATATAGTCCATGTGTTTTCATAGAATTATAGAATGGTTTGGGTTGGAAGGAATGTAAAGATCATCTATTTCCAACCCCCCTGCCATGAGCAAGGACATCTTCCAGTAGACCATATTACTCAAAGCCCCATCCCACGTGGCCTTGAACACCTCCAAGATAGTTTTCTGTTTCATCACCTAGTTGCTGGTCTTCCTGAGTCGGTAGTACTATATGCAGGGGGATTACTCTCTGTCATCAAATCTGGGCAGCCATGAGGAATTTTCATATGTTCTTCATTAAGGATGTAAGAAAATCTGTAGCTTCACTGCAGACATTTTTCACATAAAGTATTTGGAGTCCAATTTCAGTCTCAGTGAGTGCTTTTAAGATCACCTTTCTGCCACGCATTGTATGACAATCAATGGGCTTTTATAAGGCACAATTAAAAAGAAGCTAAGTTAGTACCGATTTATCTCAAAGAGGATAAATCTTTGAATATTGTATCAATTTTTATGTTAGTATATAACCTGCATATTTCTTTATTAACTTTTTATTCTTTAGCAATTAGCCTTTCAAAGCAACATGTTTCTTTCAACTTCTGGAAGTCTCTACCTCAAAAAATATGAAATTATGCAGTATTTATCCTTAATAGAGCACTTATGGGCACACTGGTTCTGGGTTAGAAACAGAACTGGAGGGTGCATTAAATGTACCAGACTCCCAAATGATTTATGAAAGGAAGAGCAGTGGTAAATAAAAAATTACAACGAAGTGTCAGTAGAAGTGAAAGTGTAGGGAATTCTCAAGGGACGAAAAAGCAGTGCTGTATTAAAATCAGAAACCTGGGTATGGCATGATACCTCATGACATTACAGATATGATGGGGAAGAATATGAAATTTCACAGAAATTGAAAGGGGATTTTTTTTTTTTTTGGAAGAATCTGCCTATGAAAAATTATTATTATTTTTGTCAGATGCAAAATATTAAAAGTTTTTTTTTTATTTTTGTTTTAAAGCAAAATGCTGGTTTGTATGGAAATATTTATTTTCATGGTTATGTACTTTATAGAAGCTTACAATAGAAGGGCTGCATAGAACTTTTCTGATTTGTTAAAACTTAGCTAAAAGAACTTAATGTTTATGGAGATGTATAGTCAGCAAATGACAGAGACAAATTAGGAAGTCATAATTTATAATCTTGAACAATTCAGAGATACAAAGCAAGTTATATGAAGAAAATATGAAATAATTTTATGGAAATAATGGATTTAAATTATGACATACCAGTAATGATATTTTTCAATTTGAGATGTTCAATAATTCAGACTGTTAAATTCTAAACGCAATTTCTTTATTGCTGATTCTTCTACCACATTGCCTTTGTGACCTCTATCATAAACAGTTACTTTAATACTAAAAGTTGAAGTGAATAGAACATGTAGCAGGGCATGCAGTAAGGTGAATGATCATAAGAAATCCAATAAGGGTTAAATGTCTTTGGTATTTAAACAGAAAAACTCTTCTATCCCTAAGCATTTATCAGAGTGTATACTTACACACTGTAACTACACTTTGCATGAGATTTCAGTCAGTAGAAAGCATTGCCACTACAACTGCCGTTCCTCTTCATAAATCCTGTTATGAAATGCAGTGTAACCGAACAATACAGTCCCATGTAGTTCCTTCTCATTGCCTAATGGCTAATATTGTCTATGGCTAAGTAAAGAGCTAAATCTTTGGAGCTTATTTACATATGAATAGTGCAATAACTATAGAATACCTTCTCTATGTGAAAAATATGCCTGTCTCAGTCCAATCTGCTTGTTCTTTATAATTCATACCCAAACACAATAAAAGCTAAGGGAAAAATGAAGCCATATATTTCCAGAGAGGCAACCTCAGACTAAGTTTCTCAAGCAAAATTGCTTGGGGGCAGAGTGCCAGGGAGAAGAAAGTTTCATTTCTCGTCAGTTAGACATCAGTATCATGCATGATCTTCTTGATATTTGCACTAAGGAGGGACATACACAGTAACCAAGGTCCTGAATCTGATCACGTTAGAGTTTAGCACCTATCTACCCTACTCTGTCACTGTTATGCTGTTGGATTCTTAAAGCAGACAGCCTTGCAACAGGGGACAAGTTAGCTGTTTGGGCTTCTTGAGTGCTTTCCATGTTACATGTACCACCCTTCCTCCCCTGTCTACTGTGGGATCTTATTGATTAGTTTAACTTACAAACTGTACTGATAGGAAGATAAAATATGTAAATTGCTTAGAAACTGCTGACCTTCATATTCAGGAAGGTGGAGGAATATAGTTTCTTTTGTACAGAAGAAAGGCAGCAGACACCACAAAGGTCAAAGCAGCTGAGTAATAGTAAAGAACATCCAACCCCTTTTATGGGTTCTTGGTTGTTGGGGTTTTTTGGTTTGTTTGTTTGTTTTTGTTTTAACTGCTCATTGATTTTTAAAGGCAGAGGAATTAGGAACCATGATCTGTGGAAGGCTTATGCGTTTTCTCAGTAACTGAAGTGGCTTCCCTTCCTGGTTGGTAGCATAGTAGAATGTTGAATTTTTTGGAATTATTAAATTTACAGAGGTTGAGAGATGATTGCTACTTACATTCTTGACAGCCTGTTCATCTGATCTGGAGAACAACAAAATGACTAGAGCACATTATTAAGAAGATGCCAGGAAGAGACTGAGATCATATCTGTGTCTCTTAGGACTTTTAAAGGTCAAGATTTTCTAGAAGGAAGTTTGGGGAAAATCAACAGATGCCCTAGTGAGACCTTTACATGAAAAAGAAATATGGCAGAAATGGCTGAGTCTGGTTATAAATGGGAGATGACAGGAATAGAAATTGCATGCCTGGCAATGCTAGATTAGAGGGTAAGCTTTGTATCTAGGTCGGACTCTTTGTTACTTATCCTGAATGTTTTGACTGCTTTTCCTTCTGCTCAGTGCCAGTTTTGAAGAATAATTAAGAGTAATTGAAGTAAAAAATAAAATAAAATTAAATTCAAAGTAAGCTGAACTAAGCTTAGGGAATTCCACTGTGAAAGACCACCTGTTTATTTCAGTGATAGAATTTTTTTTTCAGTTTATTGCTAGCCTCCTCCATGAATTTGATAGCTTAATATTTTATGACAGTTAATGCATAAAACTAAATTTTACTTAATGTAAACATACTATGATTTCATGCATTCTGAACAAATATATTACAGGTCTGTCTTACACTGATAATGAAAGAAGATAGACATACAGCATTTTTGACAGCTTTCTGCCAGGTCACACTGTGTAGCATTAGCTGTGAAATGAAAAATAATTTTGTTGAACATATCCCCACCAAGTCTAAAGAGAGCTCTATGAATTGCAGCCCTGACATTTAAGTCCTGTATAGAATATCTGAATCATGAGAAGCTCATACCATTCTGTCATGCATCAATTGTAACGGACCTTCCCTGACCTTGTAAAAAAACTTTCCTAACAAAGGAAACAAGTATCCGTACTTGCTTTACTATTAAAAAACCAATTTATTGTTGAATACAAATAGCTCCATTCCAACCTCCAAATTTCAATGAAATGATGAGTATGAGATTAATTTATTAATAAAAGAACATCATTTTGAGATACAAAATCCACAAATTGTATGGCTACCTTTTTTTACTGTTAGAAGGCTGCAACAAGAGGATGTAAGCAGGACCAGGTGTGCAAATTAGGCACCAGTTAAAAAAGTTAATGGGAAAAACTGAAATGGAAGAAAAGGGGACAGGATCTCATTGCTCATCTAGCAGTGGGACTACTTGATGGGAGAGCTTAAATTGTGGTTCAGACTGGATGTAAGAAAAAGGTTTTATGACCTGAGAGCAGTAAAGAAGTGTACTAGATTGCTCAGAGAAGCTGAGCTGTCTCCATAATTGGAGATTTTCAAGCCTCGAGCAATCTGGCCTGAACCCATCGCTGACCCCGTTTTAAGCAGAAAGTTGAACTAGAGACCCCCCACAGCCCCTTGCAACCTGAATTATTCTAGCATCTTACAGTCATACAATTCTGGCTACCCAACCGCTGTTAAAAAAGAATGCTTTTCTAAAGTAACAAAGAAAAAACTACTACCAGATGGGTAAAGAAGTAATAGGGCTGTTGGTTCAGTAGATCTTTCTCCACCTGATCCTTATTGCAACCCTAGGAGTGGGCAGATATTTTCAAAATTAGTAGCAGAAATGATGTTAATCTAAAGATTTGGCACTCTTGTCTCTGGAGCAGATCACGGTGCTAGAGTGGGGAGTCTGACAAACTAATCCAGACAAATAAGTGTCTACGAAAGACCACATACTAATGTAGGGCAATCTAGGATGATTTTGTTGTTGTTGTTGTTGTTGTGTTTTGCTTCTATTCATATCTTGACAAAATTCAATAAGCATAGTCTTTATATTAAAATCTTGTCACATCACAAATCTGAATTATGTCACATACATAGAATCCAGCCTTCCTAAGAAAGGCAGAGATGGGTAATGTGCACTGGAAAGAAATGCGCCTGCTACCTATGTTCGGGGCTCTTCCCAAGTGTTCAGATTGCCACCATACTAAGCTACGGATGTCTCTTTGTACTGTTAACACTGGTTTATGCACAGAACCTCATCTCCCTTGGCATGCCTGGAGCAGCCAGGAGTTTCTTTGATGAGCAGCAGGAAAGTGGAGAGTGGCTTTGGACTTGGAGGGGGGTGGGATGGGAAGGAAAGGTGTCACTTTCAACTTGTTGTACTAACATAAAAACAAACTTAGACTGGCTTCCCAACTTTCTTTGTATTTTGTTTGTTAGCATACAAATACAAAAGGCTGAGTTCTGTTCCTAAGACTAATTTTTTTTTGCTTATGTATTCAAAATAGAAATAAACTAATAACTCTTCTGAAGTTCACAGCTAGATGGTGATGGTAGTGATGCTGGAGGAGATGGCGAAGCAACTATTAGTTTCACTTTTAATTAAAGTGAAATAGGTAAAAAAGTTCTATAAAATGTTAGTGTCAAAGATATTAGTAACATTTTATGAAGATATGTATACATTTTAAAGTAATTTCTGATTTCAGGAAAAAAGTGGAGTTGAATGTACAATCACAGAAAATAACATTTTTATCTTATACACCTTTGTTTCTCTTTTAGTGGCAAAGCATTACTATAACACTGGTTGAGAAAGTGCAGATGGTTGCTGTAATCCTAGGATCTCTGTTCTTAGTAGCAAGTGTGACTTGGCTTCTATGGTCAGCCTTCAGCCCCTATGCAGTATGGCAAAGAAAGGACATCCTTTTTCAAATCTGCTATGGAATGTATGGTTTTATGGATCTAGTATGCATAGGTAAGCTCAAAAACTTTAAACAGCACAGACTATGGTTTAAGACTGTGACTATTTTTCTAATTGGTCACTCTAATTGATCACTCCAGTTCTTCTCCAATTTATTCTCAGCTGATACCAATATTGCTATTTACAGTGTTACCGATACTGCAAAGAGAAAAGAACCAAAAAGACTTTACTCTCAGACTGATCAAAGCATCTTAGTGATAAGAATAGGATCCGTTTCAAGTACTTGCAAATACAGACAGCAAATTTCAGAAATTCTGAGTGATAAATGTTGGTGTTACCCAATCTCTTACATGGGAATTGCGAAGGGCAGTGCTAAATTCTGCTCAATAAGATGCAAGGAAACAGAACAATTTCCAATATCAAGGCTTTTGCTTCAACCATAAAGCCATATTGTCTTTTACTGTCACTTCATTACTGTATCATAGAATCATAGAATGATAGAATGGCCTGGGTTGAGAAGGACCTCAAGATGATACAGTTTCAATCCCCCTGCTATGTGCAGGGTCTCCAACCACTAAACCAGGCTGCCCAGAGCCACATCTAAATGGCTGATGGCCATTTCTATTTGTTTTGTAAATTTTATGAGAAGCCCACTCTAGAATATTTTTGGACAGATTTTCTTCTGTGAATCTTCTCAAATAAGTGAATACAACTGAAGTTTGTAACACTCTGGGCTGGTACTCAATTTTTAATGAAAAAAAAAAAAATCTCAGCTTCATGACCAGCTACATCCTTGTTCCTGCTGAGCATTCAAAGGTTATTGCTTTTGCTAGAAAAAGAAAACAAAACAAAACTCCGGGTGTAGACGGAAGGTGCTTCAGGCATTCTAAGCCTTTCAGTTATATGGAATTCTATGGTTGGGTTTTTTTTCTGTGTGTGTGTGTGTGTGG
>PPHD01009680.1:0-20383 GCA_002909625.1 Bambusicola thoracicus | reverse complement strand
CTTTTTGATGTTGTTTTTCTTTTGCACCAGCACAGTAGGACTTCTCTACAAACATGGGATTGAGTTGGGGGTGTGGGTAGGGATGCGTGGATTTGGCAGAATGGGTCTCAACGTGTTTCCTCTCTTGCCTGTTGGTTTGATTCATGTTTACTGTTCCTCCTGTGCTGTGGCAAGCTCTTGAATATGAGATGAATTAGTGGCATAATTACGTGGATGTTTATGTGACCATTGCTGTAGCCTCTGAAGGTGTTCTGTCAGTAAAACAAAAGCTTTCCAGTCACCGTGCATTGGCCTCACTTTGTCTCCTGCTTTTAAAGTCTTCATGCAGTTGAGCAGCAAGTGTAGCAGTTGGGTTCATGTTCTGTGGACGCATGGAGGAAGGGATAAACTTGGGTGCAGGCTCCACTGTACTCAAGAAAATTGCCAAATCAGCTTTTGATTTTCAGTTTTGGATGTTCTTCTTTGTACCATCTTCACTTTTCCCTCTTTGGTATTGAGTGTAATAAGGCAGAAGTTGTCTGTAATTTTTTTCCCCTTTTTCTGCTCTTTTCAGAGCGCGCGCAGGAAGGCTCCATAATAACAGAAAGGAGAAAGAAAAACAGAGCAGTGTATTAAATCTCTCACTTAAGCAATTTTCTGAAGTTAAGGACGTTTAGTAAGAAGTTGGAGAAGTCTGACTACGTTTCGTTTTTTTCCCTCTGCCACTCTTTAACTTCAGAGAATTCGGAACGAAAAAAGAAAATGTGTTGGAGGGGAAAACTCAGTCATATGCACCTGTTCTGTTGCCTTCAGTAAGAAAACATTAGCGAGGAAGGGGGAGAGAAAGACGTTTGGAATTAAAAGAAGTAAAAATAATCCGTTTCTGAATTGCGATGGAAATGTCACTTTCAAGTCAAGTGGAAATGGTGATTTTTTGAATTCTTCTACAATTTAAGATCATAATGAAAAAGGACACTTTTGTTCCTCAGGAGAAGTGTTGTTGATCAGCCAGAAACGTCACTATGCCTTCACTGTTGATGCTTTAATTATTATAGATCTGATTATAAGTGACTTAGGAGCATCCCAACAACCTTCTAAAAAATTCTTTGCTTCTTGGCCCTGGGGGAAGGAGACGTGCTCTAAGCAGCACCCCAATACTGCAGACTGGGAAAGGCAGGTGAGCCTCACCAGCATTTCTTGTGCAGTGCTGAGTATGCAGTCTTGCAAGCACTGAACATTGCCGGGTCTGATGGAAACGGGGAGATTTGGGGAACTTATGGGGGGCCTCTGCAGATTCTGGACTATTAGAGATGCCATCATCATCATCTGACAGGCTTGGAAGAAATAAGGGATAGTGGAGACTTGATCGGGGATTGGCTTGGTGATGTGACAGCGTATTGGCAGCTTAAGGTAATCCACTTTCAGAAGGTGACACACTGCTGGTCAGTGTCAGCAGCTGGTACAAAGCCATTAGCTCGGCCATATATAACCCTGAGAACATGAGGCTTCCGGGATCTGGCAGGTGAGGAGAGACAGCAAGAAAACATTTAGCCCACCATGCCTCGTTCACTTTTTATGGCTCTGTTCTCTCCTCCAGGCTGCCTGCTTGTTTCTTCAGTGACCTCCATTGTTTGACTCAAAGCAACTTTGAGATGAGTTAGAAATGGTTAAAACGAGTTAAAAACAAAAGCTGCGACAGCCAGCGGTTTATAAAGCAGGAGCATTTTAATGTGCTGGAAGCAGTCAAGGCGTGCGTGGTTTAGACCAGCTAAGTGAGCAATTTTCTCAGTGGTGCTGGTCCCCCTCCTTGCTGTTTGCCACGCTGCCTTGCTGAGACTTGTTTTGAGCTGGATTTGTCAACTCATCAGAGCAGAGACCATGTCTTGCTGTCGCAGGGATCTGTCTGGGGGCCTTGGGGTATGACTGCAGTAGTAATAACAATAATAAATAAGAACGCAGCCCTGATGAATGTGCTGCACGGGTTTCTGCCGCACAGCTAGCTGGAGAGGCGGGTGCAGCTGTGTTTTTATGGACCAGACTTCCACGTGCTGCGGTCTGGTCTTGCTTTCTGGAGGATTTAGTGCTAGCCTTCCCTGTCGCAGCAGCTCATGGGGGATTAACCTCGCTCACCTCAAATGCTCCTTCCCTGGCGTACTGCTGTGCTGGAGTCTGTACCTCCTGCCCTGTTGTAGCCTTCCTCTTTGGAGACGGGGATGAGTTTCTGTGTCGGGGTCTCAGAGCCAAGCGGGAGCTCCGCTGGCACGGCAGTGTGCTGGGGCTCATCTGCTCCCTGCTCCGTCCATATGGTCCCTTGCTGCTGCGCTGTGCTTCTGATGCTTCCTCCCTGGCACTTTGGGGAGGGAGATGCTTTGCTCCCCCCACCTCTCAGCCCCCTGCACAGCACAATGCTCAAACCACTGTGTGCTCTTCTGCTGTGAGAAGAGTTGCTACTGGTGTCTGCTTTCAGTAAGTCCAACCCAAGGGTACAAACGCTGCTGTTCAGCATGGACTCAATCCTGGGAATTCTTAGCATTATGATCCCTGCTGTCCTGCACAGCTCTGTATTTACCCCACAGATGGAGGAGAGCTGTTTGAGCTACAGGAATGTGGTTTTGTACAAGAAAAAAAAGCGTCTGTGGGAAGGAAACAGCAAATGAGCGAGGCTGGAAATGAAAATTCAGTGTCCAGACATTCAAGCAGTGGCTTTAAAAAAGCCACTGGGTGGGAGCATTGGGGTCGAGGATGATTTTTTGATGAAGCATCCTTGGGTGTGTTTGCAGATGGGAAAACATCTGTCTGTGCTGGGGCAAGGTGAGTCCTGAGATGAGGGAGACACCCTCCTGCCGTGGGTCCTGGCAGTTCACACCTCTCACTCCTCTCTCGCTGCTCACGTATGCTTAGTACTGCATGCTTCCTCCCCCCATCCCTCAGCAGACCCCATCCAGCAACATGCACAGCAGGTGGTGACTGCAGAACTGTGCTGTCAGTTCAGGTGGGCTCTCCTTCACTGAGCGTTGAGCTAAGAGTGCAGAGAGGGAGCAGAAGGCTCTTTTCCAGTTTCTTTAAAAGCATTGCCCTTCCTCTTTTCCCTCCCAATTATTTTTCTCCTGCTTTCCAGTTTTTGCACTAAAATTGGTGTTTCAGTGCTGGCGGGAGCTCACATGCTCCGTGGCACGAGGAGGAGAGCTGGCAGGCGCTCTGAAATGAGTGCTGCTGGGGTGCTGCCAGGGCTTGTGAGGCCAGAACTAGGGGGTTTCAAAACCATACTGAAGTCTATTGTCAGCCTCGGGTGCTCAGAAAATCCTGACTTTGAGCTCCTCTGGTCATTGGATGGCTTGAGTACAGTGAGAGTGTCAGGCTTTGTGGTGTGATTTGTCTTTGGTTTGCATCCTTTGGGTTTCAAGCTGGTTTTCGTAACCTCAAAAGCTCTTTCCCCCTTGCCCTCCTCTCCCAATACAATCCTGTGGACACAAAGCAGTGCAAGCAAGGAGCAGCGCAGTGCTGATGCAAACCAAGCTTATGGGCCGTGGGTGATGGGAACACCTAGAGAAAGCCAGAAAGGGGACACAGTGCACACATTGCTGGGAAGGAGCAGTAAGTGACAGTACAGCCTGTGGATTTGTGGAAAGCACAATGCTCTGAAGAAGGAGCATCACCGAGGCCATAGTAGCTGATAGATCATCTATACCTTGGAATGAAAAATGCCACCTGGCTGAGAAACATGGGTGAAGACTTCCATCTGCCCTTTGCTGTCAAAGAAATGAAGCTCCTTGTATTGTTACAACATATGGTTTGAGTTTTGGCTGGTCCTCTGTGGAGCCAGCAGTTGGACTCGATTGTCCATGGAGGTGTTAAAGAACCGTGGAGATGTGGCACTGAAGGACATGGGTTAGAGGGCATTGTGGGGATGGGTTGATGGTTGGACTAGATGATCTTAGAGGTTTTTTTTTCAACCTAATGATATTATGATTCTATGCCTGTGGGTCCCTTCTAACTCAGGATCTTCTGTGACTCTATGATATTTCATTCATAGGCATCCGTTGAGGCATAGTCCTGAGACATATACCACGGTGCCAAACCCTGGCCACAAAAGGATGTGCAGACAACACCCCTCCTATGACAGTTGTGTAGTTCATGGGATTGTGCAACATTTGGGTATTTGTCTCTGTCAGCCCTTCAGAGGCTTTGAGGACAGGCTTTGCAAAATCAGCCATTTGAGTTTATGCCGTTGACTCCTTCTAAATTCAATATTAGTTAGTGCTGATGATGTCTATTCCTTGTGATTGTCAACCATGGTGAACATAATACCTGCAGAAACAGTTAAAATGGATTTAACATGGAATCGTTAAGGTTGGAAAAGACCTCTAAGGTCAACTAGTCCCACTGTCCACCTGCCACCAGCACCACCCACTAACCTGTGTTTGTTAGTGCCACATCTCCACAGTTGTTGAACACCTCCAGAGACTGTGATGCCTCCACCTCCCTGGGCAGCCTGTGTCAGTGCCCAGCCACTCTTTTGGAGAAGTTCTTCCTGATATCCAACCCAAACCTCCCCTGGCGCAGCTTACAACCATCACCTCTCATCCTATCACTGTTACCTGGGAACAGAGGCCAAACCCCCATTCTGTCACAACCTCCTGTCAGGGAGCTGGAGGGAGCAATAAGGTCTCCCCTGAGCCTCCTCCAGTTTCCATAATGGAAACTAATTGAAGAGTTGAGGATTAAAGCAAGCTCTTTCCTTCTCCTTTCTTTCCTTGGAGCACTTTCAGGCATGATGAATGACAGGAGGCTCACGCACAGGTCTCTGAGATCTTCATGGGTTTGTTTGTTTGTTTGTTTTGTGGTGTTATTTTTTTTTAATCATCTTTCCATCTGCATTAGTTGGAGGAGAGGGCTGCAACTTGTGGGGCCAGGCACAGCATCAGTGCTAGCTCCAGGGCAAGATTACATCGTTGACACCATGCTGTGTTCACGTGAACCCGGCTGATGCAGGTTTCCCAGGTCCTGACCCTCTCTGCCCTTTCTTTCTTCATCTGTATGGAGGCTCCTGAGCAGTAGCTAATTTTATTCTGCTGTGTCTGTAAGGGACCGGGAGCATGAGCTATCGTGCTGTTTGTTTTATCTTGCAGGCAGGCATACCTAGTGGGCTTTGTTTACAGCAGCTGCTATCGGTAGCTCTGTCTAATTTTTGAAGCCTGGGTATGGATTTATTGGAATAGACACTCAGTGTTTTAGCTGTGCTGTTCCCTGTTCTGCAATCTTTGACAGTTCATAGAAGCTAAACAGCTCCAGAGTCTATTCGTTACTTGGATGAGAGCCCTGAAAGGATAAATTCAGACTGACTTGGGAGATTCTGCGGGTTTTTTTGCTTTTTTCTGGTTGTCTTTGCTGGGCCTGCTGCATAGCATGGCAAGAGTAATCCCTGCTACTGGAAGGCAGAGGCATAGCTGCTCTCTTTAGAGCCACCTGTGAGCTTTGGGGGCATATTATTGCCTTTTGGTCATCGCTGGCAGGAGGCTCACACTCACGAGCAGTGAGATGGGGGTCAGCCGTGCTCTGGTGGTGCGTTGTGTGTGTTCTCAGTGCCAAGCTAACAGGAGATGATGTGATTTAGCCGCAGCGAAAGCCAAGCTGGTTGTCTTGCAAGTGGTGTGAGCTGTGCATGTGGAGTGCTGCTGCATCCTGCATAAAGCATGGGAATATGTTGTTATTTGGTCGTTTTGAGGCTGAACTGGGTCCTGCACGTCCCAGAGAGTTTCCAGCGGGACCTGCTGGTCTCTGCATCCGGCTTTGCCACCAGCTGATAAAGTCATTGATGCTCTGGGGATGAGGCGGCATCTCGGTGATAGGACAAGAAAATAGGCTGAGAAATGCTCAGACCATCTTCTGCTCCCATTGTGGATTGAGCTTGCAGAGCTGAAAAATGTTGTGGGAATGAAGAGGAATACTGCCACTGCGGCAAATCATCCTGACTGCCTAAGCACAGCCCCCACGTTGGTGCTTGTTTTTTAAAGAAAGCTTTTTTGAAATGAGCATTATAAAGTTTTAAAGCCCTTCTAAATCCTTGCTCTCCTTCTTCTATGTGTTTCTTGTGCTGAACGAAGTGAAGCAGATGAAGCAATGCTTTATTCATTAGTGTCAGAACTGCATCATCCACAGGCACTTACAGAATACAGCCAGGGAAAATGAACTTGGAGTTCCAGGCCTCTTCTTGGTTTGCTACCTATTCCACAAGAGCATTTAAAGGACAAACTGAGCCCCAGATTCTGCAGAACATGAGGGAAGTGGGGACTCCCTCGCTAAGGGAGAGGTTCCTCACCAGGGGGCTGTTGAGAACCAGTTTGGAGCTGCCTTTCAGAAGTCTCCATTGATTTCTCTCTAATGACATCCTCCTCCCTGATGGTTAAGAGCCAAGTGAAACCAATTTGAAACTAGTGGTGGTTCTCATTTGTTTAAATTGCCCTGAACAAGCTGAGCTGTGCTGAAACTGTGCTCCGTAGCTTGCGACATGTCAGTGCTGCTTAGATGGGACCCTTCGTGCGGGCATCCCTTTCTGGTGTCCTTCTACCTCCATGTGTTGGTTCTTCTCACCACTTATGCGTAGAGTTAAATGGAGGCACAGTGCTTTGATGGGTGTCTGCAAGCGCTGTGACCAATTTCAGGGCTTGTCACGATGGCAGGTGTCAATAAGGCACCTCTGCGTGGGCCCTACTGTTGTGGTTGTGCTCATCTCACCAGAAGTTACTGCTTGGGCTGGACTGTGGTGTCTGAGTCTGCTTTTGTGTTGTTTTTTTTTTTTTTGTTGGAGACAAACATGGAGGTCTGTGCTCCTCCTGGCTTTTCTCTCAGGGTGAACATTATCTGTTTTTGAAATACCCCCTCTGATAATGGTGCTGGGAAAAATGCAACAGAAAAGAGATGCATAAAGACCGTTATTGAACCAGTATACTTATCTGTAGCTCGCAAAATGTCAAATCAAGCCACCAGATTTTATTAACAATTCTGACTGTGTTTTGTCAGAATTACAAATATTAAACTTTCCGAGGCTTTGGAACATATTGCCACTTATTTGGGAACTGCTTGAAGTAATACGCAGCCTCGTTTTTCATTCTGGTGAGTGAGCTTGTATTTTCTTTGTTATTTGGTATCATAAAGCAAACACTTCTCCTCAGCAGGTAGATTTTTCTTTTTTTTTTTCTGCCATGCCTATTTTTTTCCTCTTTTTCTTTTCCTCCTGTCTGTCCTTTCAAGATACTATATTTAATTTTTTCCACTTCATTATTTCAAACATTGAATAGTGATTCATCTTTGCAGTGGCCTGTTCTGTGAACCACAATAGTTTGGGCAGAATAAAGCAAAAGGGCAAAAAAGGGAAGGAAAAAAAAAGATGGATCTGACATACACTGGATTGGAAAGAAGCCATCTTTTTATAACTCAGATTGCAAACATCTGTCATCGACTGTATCAAACCTACTTTTTAAAAGGTAATGTTCATTCGCTATATAGTTCTAGAGGGCTACGATGCCCAAAGTGAGAGAGCAGTGTTAATGCTGAAATAGCCTGAATTCGAGCAAGCAGCACTTGTCCATTTTATTTTAATCTAAAATTTTAACGTCCTCCAGATGCTGGTCTGTTAAATAATAACAATTGTTACATGATAGTTAACAGTCAAGTAACTTTTTTTTTTACTTTTTTGCTCACTCGATGCAGCTTTTTTTATGCCGTGAAAACCAACTGTTATAATAAAGGATTATACGTATATTTTTCCTTTTTCCTGCCTAAAGCTTTTTTTACCCGGCCAGACGGAGTGCTGCTAAGTCAGAGCAACCAATAAATGTCTATTGGATTATATTACAGGTTGGTCTAATAAAAGGTTAGAAGAATGAATGAGCAACTCTTGAAGCCACAGAAGCTATACTTGTGGCCAAAGAGCAGGCATTTCTGGCAGCGAACACTGCACAATTACAATTTGGACTAAATATACAAGGCCTGACATGCTCGTCCCTTCGGCAAAGCACACCGAGGTGGGTTGGTGCGAGAGCTGAGGGTCCATGAGCAGGACCCTGAGCCCTGCAGCTCCAGCTCCCCAGGAGAGTGCTGATGCGGAAGGGGATGAGCAGGGATCCAGCCTGGTTCTTGATATACAGACATCACTACCTTAAATATTCCCTTTCTGTCTTGTTTAACTAGCATGCACGTTGGAAGGTTCTAGCCACAGAACAGCAGTTGTGCTCTAAAAGCTTGCACAAGGACTGGGGATTTACCCAAACTATTTCAGGAGCTGTGGAGCGCAACGCTGGAGCTACACATCCAGCAATTCCTTGGCACAGCTGTGTGCCAGGAAGCACCCATCTTCCTCCAGCTGCTCTGGGTGCTGAGCAGATGGTGCAAAGACCCAGCTTCAGGGGGGAGAATGCTGCCTGGGAGTGGGGACTAGCCAAAAGACTCATAGGTCATCTCCCACTCCAGTTTGTGTGATGACAATGACTCAGGAAAGGTTTTGGTTTAGTCTAGACATGACCAAACCATAATGGGAAGCCTGGCACAAAGGGTTTCCTTCGTAGCACGGTAGAAATCATGCTGACGTAAGACCTCAGCTTGTATTTTTCTGTTGAGCACTGAACTTATGGGAAATGTCATGGAGGTAAGGAATTGTAAGAGGAGAGACCTGGACGTCTGGGCCATTTCTGTTAAGAAGCTGAAAGGTTTGTCCACAGCTTTTCTAGATATAGGGGCAGGCTGGAGGGAAGGGAACGGGTCTGGTAGGAGTAGGAAGATGGTACCGAAACAGTGCTGGTAGGCACAGTTGTAAATTAGAAGTAAATTAGATTTAGTAATGTTTAAAATTTACTCTCTAAAAAACCAATTTGATGAACCTTGCAGAGGACCGATGATCTTTGAGGTCTCTGACCACATCCTGTGCCTTACCAGCCAGCTTTGGACCAGCAATTGTCCCCAGCTTGCCTCTCAATGTGCTTTCCCAGTCTGAGCTCCAAGTCCCCATCTCAGCCCATTCCCCAGCGGTTCCATCAGTTGGAACCCCCTGCAGAGGCACAGTGCCAGGCTATAGCCCTCTCAGTACATTCTGGCAGCACTTTGGGAGTCACGGAGCCTTCCTTGTGACCACAGTGCACCTCTGGCGGAAGCATTTCCTGCTGCTTTCCTCATCCAGAGCAATACAGCTCTGCTCTTTACAGGACCAGGTCACCTCTCAGCTCCACAAGTGTCAGCATGGGCTTTACAACATGCCATTGAGTTGTCTATGGGAATGCGCTAACCCGAAGCACATTGTATATTTGCAAAGTTTTTGCAGGAGGGTGAATAGGGATAATAATGGTTCCCAAGCCACTTCTCTGCTAGGGGAAGGAAAGGAGCGTTTCTCAATACAGATCCATTAACGCCGCTCTGGCTGACAGGCAGCAAAACACAGGAGGTAAAAGTCCATTCTTCTCCCTTCCCAGTCCTATGATTTAAAATGTTTGAACATGCACTTCAGAATCCGGGGAAGTAAAAGCCCCCAGTTGTGCCTGGAGACTCTGCAAAGGCCACGGCGAGCGGAGGGGCTGCGGAGTGTTAATACAGTCCATCATTTTGTAACGAGCCCGATGTTCTTGTATGAGCCGTGTCAGGCTGTTGTCTGCACGCTGTCTTTGCTGATCATAGTAATCGGGTCATAAGAGAGAGAGAAGTAATAGCGCGTCTCTTAGCAACCAACCCCAGGAGAAAGAGAAAATTACTCAAACAGACTATCCAGCCAGGGAAGTAGAAAGATGAAATTTTCTGAAAGTCTGCTGGAAAGTGCTCAGGGACATAATTCTTTTATGTGTGAGATCCTTACAGGCTGAATCCAACGATATCAGGCACTTTTTTATTTTTTTTATTTTTTGTCGTCTTCCTGGTAAACTTTTAGTTTTAATTGGCCTCAGAAAAACAAAGGGAAAGAGCCTCTGAAACGGAGACAGTAGGAAAAATAAGTAGCAGATTTTTGTATTATCTGTAACAATGGCAGGGAGAAGGCAGCGGAGGGGGGTCGATGCGACTCAGGCAGGAGCTGATGGGAGCATCTTATCTGCAGGAGCGCTCTGCGCGCTTCCCAAGGCAGTGCTGGCCAAAGCGCGCTGCTCTATCACCCAGCTCCACAGTGGCATGTGCAAAGCAAACTGATGGGGTCGGTGTCATGGCTTGTGTGCCCTCCCAGCAGCCGTGCTGGGTCTAAGGGCCCCATGTTCAGTAGTTGTAGTAATAAAATTGGGTACTTGCAGGATGGTAGTAATAAAATTGGGTACTTGCAGGATGGAGAGAACCTCATGCAGTCATTTCTTGTGCTTTTAAAAGATTTGCATTTATTTATTTTACCTCAGAAAGTTGCACTTCTGCGGTCTGTTAGTTTGCATCCTCCCAGATGGGATATATGGGATATGCCACTGCACTGGGAGTGAGGTATGTGTCTGGGATGGCCTTCTTGGCCTCGCCAAGCAACAGCATAAATCCATGTGTGTTCAGTGGTAAGGTTAAGGTGGTCAAATCTCTTTCAGTTTTGCAGTTGCATCATTAAAACTTATGAGGGGAGAAAATGTTTCAGAAATCCTGACTTAATTCCTGGCTCTGAGGAGGCATACAGAAGCTGTTGCATGTGTAGATGAGAACAGATACCTATTGTGACTCATCCAGCCACCAGTCTATGCCTTTCCTATGCTTTTGTCTGCTTTTTGACCCCAAGGCATGTCTAGGTTGTGCAGAGGGATCTGCTCACCCCTGTGTGGGATTGGCTTCCAGTAGCAGGTTAACCTGCAGATTGGTGCAGTTTGATTGCAGAAGATTGCAACCATTCCCCCACACTGGGGTCCTGGGCAGTCAGGTGATGGTTTGGGGAAGCTGTGGTTGTGCTGCTGTTGGTACTGACTTTGCTCAAGCACGTGTGTGGGAGCTCTGGCTCGGCCTATGGGTTGTATTGCAAACGTGTTCCAGGAGAGAATTGCTAAAGTTTCCTGAGATGGGGCTGACTTCAGCATCTTATCCTGGAAATAATCAGTAGGAGAGAAAGGAGAAAAAAGCAACCTTGCAGCTGTACAGAATTAATAGCTTAGGAGTAACATCTACTGCTGTCAGGGAAAACTGAGATAAGGAACAATATTAATTGTAACCGCTCGCAAGCAGATCGTAGAGGTTGCTACTTTGCTGTCTTGTCACGAAGAAGAAAGACTTTCTTCCTTAAAAGTTTAGTAATTGAATAGTTTCCTTTGCTATTTTGGGGAGTGCCAGTAAGCGCCGTTTCCTGGAAATTTTCCCCCAGCTCTATAAATACCGCCGGGGGCTTGCAATGGTGATTAGTTTGGGAAGTCAACACCATGCACTTCCTCAACACAGCCAAGCAGCCCTGCAGGCGGAGAGCTCAACTTCTGCAAAATGATTAATTCTCTATTGGCTTTTAGAACTGCTGTGCAATTAAACTCCTTGAAAACTGACTCCCTGTTGCTTAGGCTTACGCTTATGTCTCGTCAGAGGTGAAGGCATGGAGACCTGGTGGAGGATGAAGCGCAGTGTAGGCCTCAAAACTCGTGGTAAATGGTGTTTCTTCTCAGTTTCTTCTCAGTAACGGGTTTATCAAATGGCCCCAGGTGACAAATAGATGAAATGTTCCTGATAACCACCCTTCACTGTCCTGGGACTGAGATTCTCATAGATCTTGATTTTGTAATTGAGTCCTTGTGCTTTTTGACACCACTCTTTGCACCGATTTTTTTGTGCTCCATTTGGGCATAAACCAAGCCATTTTGTAATTCCTTGCGTGGTGCCCAAGGGAAAGCAGGGCCTGAATTCATTCTGCAAGTGTAGAAGGAAAATTGCATTGGGAGCTCAGGTTTGACACAGCTGTCTTACGTAAAAATGAATTTATACAGACGAGGGAACACATGAAAAAAGCATGACCCAGGTGAAATTACAGCTGGCCTGCATCTCCTCCACTGTCAACATGGATGTGAGACCACACAGTCGTAACAGGTAATGTATGAGGTGCTACAGTATGTACGTCTCCTGCTTAATCCATTCAATGAGGCTCCTTATTCTTATGCCTTAAGTTTGGATTAAATTCATTTGATCCCATTTTCCCTGCCAACAGTGGTCCTGCAGAATGTAAGCCTGTAATCCTCCTCTACAGCAGAAAAGGCTGTTGGATTTGTAATGTGGGAATGCTTGACTGACTTCTCCTATCACATCAGCACTCAGCCTGCATTTGTAGGAGCAAGATGTGTCCCTCGATAGGGGGAAATGACCCCCCACCAGCAGGAGGGTGGAGTGGTGGGTCTGCAGCCATTGTATCTCTAAGTTTTGTTGGATTGCTCACCTCCCTCATTAGGGACAACGGTCTTTTAGAGGAAGTGAATGGTTTGGCTGAGCCTGAAAACTTCGATATTTAAAATACTTCTCCATGCCTGTAAACTGTCCTAGTTGGCCAGACAGAAAATGCTTCAAACTTAGTAGCTGACCCAAGGCAAGAGCTGTGATGCGTGATTACAGCTGAGCTCTTCTTCCCTACAATCACTGTTAGGCTTCTTAAATAACTGCTGAACCATTGCACTTCCCCTCTGTGTATTTGGTGCTTCCCTGATGCGTTCCTGAGACAAACTAATGGTGGGTCCATTTTCCGTATTCCTCAGATGGGAAGACTATTATCTTCTTGCTTCTCATATGATAGTGCTCGCTCTCAAGCTTGGCGCTGCCTGCTTGCATGTGTCTAAAAGTGCTCTTGCTAATTATCCCTTTTGCCCCGTCGGGAATGTGTTGTGTAACTGTGGTGGGGAAATAAATAAAAGAGAAAAATTTAGCAGCACGGTGACTATTTTGAGAGATGAGCTTTCGGCTGTCGCATTGATTTTCCCCAGAGATACGGCATGTCCAGCAGCTCCTGTAAGTTGACCGACCAGCATGGCACAGCATGGGTCTCCAGAGCAAGAACATTCCATTTTAAGAACCAGTCGGATAAGGCACGGGCTTGTGCTTGGTGTACACCGCCAACTGTTTGGAAGCTAAAGTGCTATGAATTCCACCTGTGAAACTGGAGGCGGAGGGAACACAAGTTGGAAAACCAGGGCCTAAATGTCAGGACCGAAAGGTCACATTTTCGCAGTCGAAAGCTCAGTTGTCACCACAAACATGGGTCTTCTGGAATGGAATTGTGAGGCTCCGTTTATTTAATCCCTGTGTACCTGCCCCAGTACGCTCAGTTCACACTCCGTCCAGATATATTTTGCTACCAAATTTACCCAGCAAAGTGGCTCTGATCTTAGCAGTCAAAGTCTCCCTTTCTCATTTATTTTTCTGCTCCTTTCTTGCTGTGAGTGGTGATGAAGGTTCTGGGAACTCTGTCTGTCACTGGGATGGAGCTTTCTCTTGTAGCAGTTTTGGCCTTGTCATGCCCAGAGCAATGAAAGCTCTTTGAGAGGAGCCATAAAACTCATGAGGCATCAGAGACAGCAGAAAGATGCTTCTCATATAAATAAGCATTTAATTGCAAAACCTTTTGGCTACTTAGAAAAATGATTAGTCAAGTCTATTGGAAGGCAGAGAGGATCTATTTGTGGGGATGAGGGAAGGTTTGATCTCAGATTTCCTACCTTTTTGTTTTCTTCTCTAATGCAAATCGTAAATGATTAAAATGGAGGTGTGTTTTAAATAGGTTTCTGAAGAGATCTTGGGGCATTCTGTGCTTCCCCTGTGTTAGTTATTTTATATGGAATAATCGCTGCAAGTGGCTGATAAATAACAAAGCGTTTCTTCGTGAGCCCCAACATTTTAGCATGGTGTTTGAGAACCAAGCCTTGTATTTGTTTTATTGTCTCTTTCTCAGCAATAGCACAGATGACGTTTCACTCAGGATTTTGTGCAGCCCAGTTGCTGCAAAGTTAGGTCAGCAATGGCTCCTCCAAGTGGTTTTTCATAAAGGCAGCTGTCTGGACCTCGCATCATCAAGTCCCACTGTCCACCTACCACCAGTATTGCCCACTATCCCATGTTCCTTAGTACCACATCTTCACGTTTCTTGAACACCTCCAGGGATGGTGACTCCACCACATCCCAGGGCAGCCTGTGCCTATGCCTCACCACACCTTCTGAGAATAATATTTTCTGAATATCCAAGCTGCTCCTCACTGAGCTTCTCAGATCTTGTCAGCAGTAGTAGTTACAGCGTACATGAGCTAGTGTATTTACATTGCCCAAATGGAATATAGTCGATGCTGGGGGGTTTAGGCTGTTGCATTGAGCCCATTGGTGAAACCTGGTCTGTATCCCGTCAGTTTGACACGTTCTTCATCAACAGTGGGACCCGATGAGCCATGCACATCTTTGCAGGCTCCATTGACACTCTGCCTGCTGACGATCGTGTTGTCAGCCTCCCTGAGAAGTTCTAAGTAAACAACCCCGTCTGGGATCAACAGATCATCTTTGTGGCATTTCTCGTCATCTAAACAATAATTCATTAAACATTTAACAATTCTTTTGCTGTGTAGAAGAAAAAAAAAGACAGCTGGCACCTTCCTTTATAGATTCCATCTTTTGTATTGTTTGGTGGTTTTTGTTTTCTTTTGGAGGTTTGTTTTTTACTTTATTTTGAAGGAAATCAAGTTGATAAACTGAAAGAAAACCATGTTATTACAAAAGCTTGAGTGCTTCTGAGAACATTTAAAACAAGGATGACTAGAATTGACCTTTCCATCCTGGAGCGAACTTTGAGTGTGTTTTCCCTTTGGCATTTCTAATGATAGACTTTCCATCTGGTCTTTGCTTAAAAGCTAAGATGCAGTTTGAGTTTTTTCACATTAAAACTGTGCATACTCTAAAATTAATCCTCTTGATCATTTCACTTCAGGGAGGGAGTGCAGAAAGACTGGGAATATTTGCTTATTTTTAGCAACTCCATTCAGGCCTTCTAGCAGCAGATTCCTATTGTCTGAAATGAAGTCATTTTTGTTTTGGGGGAACCCTGGATTCTCCTCTGCTTGAATTTGGAGAGATTATTTCTCTTAAAGGAGCATTTAAGGGAAATTACAGAGATAGCAGGGACCCTGCTGGTGTGCATGGACTGGATCAGTGGAGGGGATTTGTGGTCCTGTTATCACCTCTGGTAATGCTGTCATTTCTAGCAGGCAGATTCCTGGGTCCCAGTTTCTCATTCCTGGAGGTTGAGACAAATGTCACTGCTCTGGATGTTCTCCCTTCCTCCTTCTTTCTCCCAGCTTTTACTGCTGAGCATGACAGTGTCAGGTATGGGGCATCCCTTTGGTCAGTCTGGGTCGGTGTCCTGCCTATGTCTCCTCCAGCTCATTGTGCATCCCCAGCTCCTCTCTGGCAGGGCAGCATGAGAATCATAGTATCATTAAGGCTGGAAAAGACCACTAAGATCATCTAGTCCAATCATCAATCCATCACCACCATGCCCGCTAACCCACGTCCCTCAAGAAGCAGAAAGATCTCTGACTCTGTGCACGCACTGCTCTGCAACAGCTGAAACACTGCTCTCTTATCAGTGGTATTCTCATCAAAAATCCAAAGCATGGCATCATATGAGCCTGCATGGAGAAATTTAACTCTATTCCAGCCCAAACCATGACACCCATACTGATTCGTCACAGCTGAACGTACAAGAGTGAAATCCCAGTAAACCAATGCTTTCGGGAAGAACTGGGGATCTCCAGGGATGAACCAGAGCAGCCATTCAGCTTCATTTCAGCAGAGGCTTTGGGGAAAGTACGTAAACCAATCGTTTTGCCTAGCAAAGCATTTCAACAAGTGCCCAATTTGATACATGCTCTGTAAGGCCCTATGGGACATCCCATTTAAGCATCTGCTTGAACCTCTGTGCGTAACTGAGTCTGTGCTGCATGTTAGCACGTGCAAGTGGAACATTTCTCTGGGTCACGTGTAGGGACTTCAGACACCAGATTTGTTCTTTTCATGCTCTGAAACTGGTTATTACTGGATATGTTCTCTTCCTTTGGTTTTTTTTCCCCCTCCTTCACCCTTCTATTCAGCAAAGTTCTCAAAAATACATGTAAGGGGGAGATTACTGGTGAGACATCCGTTCCTCAAGTGTTGTTCTGGTGGGAACAGCAGAAAGGAAACCTATCAGCAAAGCCATTTTCCTATCAGAACTTTATAGAGAGTGTGTGCGGAAAGCATACATTTTGTGAGATGCAGGAGGAGCAGAGGTTGTTTGGGGTTCTTGGCAGAGAGATGCTGTGCTGGGGGGTTTGGTGTTTTGCTGCAGGTACTTTGATGACCAGAACTATTAAAACAATGGGAGGGAGAAAGGATGTTGCAAATAATGGAAGAGAACAATTCTGGCACACGTAGCTTCCTCTTCTTAAAGCTGCTTTCCCCTTGAGGCAATATATCTTGCGTCTTATGGGAAGGAAATCTTACAGTATAAAAGGAAGTCTGAACTGTTTACTCACGATTTTCGAAGCCTAGAAGTGTGTTTCTTTTATGAAGAGATGATATGGATGAAGAGATTATATATACTGTTCCCGTATTTTGGGGAAGCTTTTTTTTTTTTAAGATGAATCTCCAGAAATAGAACTATGGGGATAGTTTCTTTAACATAATATTTGCATGTGACTTATGTTAATACTTCTGGAAGCCTGGGGGATGTAGGCTCAGCAAAGTGGAGGTGTTCAGAGAACAAAACAACCCGAGCTGGTGCCGTCAGCATGTTCTGCTTGGCACACAGGGCACTGGAGGGCAGCTATGAGTTCATGGGGATGTCTTGTTGCACAAGGCTGTCTTATAATACCCTCTGTGTCATGCTGAAATGCAGGGTCCATACAGAAGTTTGCAACCTTTTCTCCCCTCTTCAGTGCTCTTCTGTCTTCCCATTCTCCTCAATTGAAATACAGGCACTGAGAGAGAAAGCGTCGGTGATTTTCTATGTTTAGCACAAATGGTGAAGTGCAGATAGCTGCAGTGGGCATATCTGAGGAGGGATATTTTGTGCAAACCCCAGGGGAAAAGCAGCAAGCGAAAAAGAGGGGGAAAAAAGAAGCTGAACCAATGCAACCGACTGCATCACCCAGAATCCTTCAGAAGAATTTCTGCATTTTCTGCAGAGTACATAATTGAAGGAGAATTTTTGATAAAGACTAAATTGTGTACGGGCATGAAAAATTCAGCAGGGAATTTAAGCCATTTCCAAACCACATGAAACATTAAACATTTCACTCAAGAATAGCTTGAAGATGGCATGCATCATCCCAAGCTTTAAGCAGTCATCTGATTTTTCTCTTGCAACTGTTAAATATATAGTAAAGGGGAGCCAAAGTAGATTTTATCTTCTTTCTCCTCATAAGTGCAGAGCTATTGCTTTGGAAAGTTTTGCTGGCTGACCTGACGCACACCTTAGTTTTCCCATCTTGGCCAGGTGATCTTAGCTGTGCAGCATTTCCAAGAGCGAAGGTAGATATCAACGCTGAGATCGCAGCATGCTGTTCCGTGCTGGTGCTCACATCCAGCCTTGGGCTCCCATCTGATGACTCTCAAAGCAGCCATCTAAATCCACCGGAATTAAAGATTTTAATCAGGAGAGATGCTAATCACCATGACATGATGTGATATATATGTGACCTGATAAGGGTTTAGAGTAAATCCATTAGTCTCTTGAAAACAGAGAGCACTGTTTCTTACATGATCTTCAACAGCCACATCTGAGCTTTGCCTAGAAGTGCTATTGGATTTTAAAGCTTTGTTATGACAGCGTTTTCAAATTCAAAATACGTCCATTCTGTAGATTAATACTGGCTGATTTCAGATCATTCTTAGGTGTGTTTTTGATTACTTCACGTTTTCTTTTCAGCCCCAGAACCTAAATGTTCTGTTTCTCATTAAATAAGGTACTCTTCACTTGGGTGTCTTTCATCGAAGAAACTCAACTATGATTATTTAATTCTTCTAAGATAGAGCTTTTGAAAGAACTACATGGAACTGTAAGGCAGTCACTTTGGATGACTCTTCTCTTGCTCCCCGAGCACACACTCAAACAGTATATCCATTGTAATTGTTTTCTTAGAGGTTACCAATACTGGAGTGGGGATTTAGAATGAAGGTCAGTCAGAGGTCTGAAAAAGAATGGATTTGCGCTTTCCTGCAGTAAGGCTGGGATAGAAAGGAAATCATGAGAAATTCCTCACCTAAGTCAATTTAATTCTTTGTCCAGAATTGTCCCAAGTTGCAGCTTTGAGGGAAAACTGAACCTCAGGGTGGAGATTCCAGCAGTCCAGCCTCGAAGCTCGAGCACTATGTTACTACTGCTTATCTTTTCTTTTTCCCCACAACATTTTCTACAAGAATACAATCTCTGGCCTTTCCAAGAAAACCACAATCTGTGCAGAAGATTTTAATTTTCTTCCACATTTTTCCTTTTAACGACATCCACAAGTATTTCAGTAATTCATTTTCTGTAGCCTTGGTTATAGATAAAAGTTTTAACTCAAGCTGAAACTAATCTCACCCAGGTTCCTCTCCACCAGATAATTGACCCTGCTTTTGGTGTGGTGTGTTGCACTGCAAGGGCCCCTTCTTGGTATCTGCTGTTTCCCTGGGCTGCTGCCAGACCCTGGGACTTGTTGTCTGGAAGGGAGGCACCTTATACTCAGCACAGTCACAGCAAAACTGCTTGTGGAATTGCCTGCTTTCTCAGAATGGTCAGAAGTTCAAATAAGTGCAATATCTTGATCATCTTTGTAGGGAGTGCAAGATGAGAGATGTGTTTTCCCCCAAACCAGTACAGGTACTTACAAAGAGTAGAGTGGGTTAAGGGGGTACTTGGATTTTGTGGGCTATAGAAAACATAAGTGTAATTACTTAAAAAGTCAGCTCAGTAAGTTGTTTCCTATCTAGGGGTCTCTGAGCTGCCAGGAGACCAATGTAAGGGAAGCTAAGCTACTTTGCTGAATTATGCAAAAATAGTAAATTTTAAAGCATTTCCGCTTAGAATATGATGACAACTGTACATATAAATGTGTATAATAACTTTGAGATATTGGGTAATGTTCACTGGTCAGGACAGCTTGTGGAGCAGTGTTTGAGGGTGAAGTTCACCTCAAAAAAGAGAGCCTGCATCGTGTTTTCCCTTCTGCTTTCCATGCTGTTCAAAAGTACTGTAGAGAAGATGTAAAGCATCTCCTGATACCTCCATTATTCTTTGTTTTGTCATAATCCCATTTCTCTTCCATGATCCAGCTAGATCATGTGTGACATTTACAGCAGATAGGAGCAAAAGGAACCAAACTTCATCCACAAAGACCACCGCCACTATATGTAAATACATATGTGAATCTGTATGTATTTATATAGAAATACAAATCTGTATTTACATATGGAGATTTTGAGCATTAGTTACTCAGGAAGAAGAAAACAGATATGAATTCTGTTTGTCCATCATTTGATTTTATCTTGAGTAATCTTCAAGGATTAAGTATGGAATTTTATATGCAAGTGTTCTACTTGGTGAATGAGAAGACTATAGCATGAAGAAAATCTAGACAGCTTTTCTGCTTCCCAATAGCACTGACTAATTGCAACAGAAGAAAGAAAGAAAGCCCATGCTGTTCCTATTGCTGGAAACAGTGACATATCTGATAAAGACATGTGTTCTGCTTTAGTCTGGAAGTGTGGATGTTTCTAAGAGTTACACATGGAGGGGAGGAACTGCAGGAGCCAGTTTGGAAATCAGCGTACATTTTCTTGTTCAGTTAATCTATGAGAACTGTACATGCAGTTTTCCACTGGGTGGTTCTGTTCCAATCTACCAAGGCAGCCAGCAGGCTCTGAGAAGAGGACGCCTTGCAGCCAGGTGGACCCCACCATTGAAGGAGATGCTCCAGCTGCAGCAGGGGTTTTGTTGTCTCTCTCCATTGCACGCTGGGCCAGTAGGATGGATCCAGCTCTTCCAGTGTTGTGAAGCATGGGCCACTGTTGGCTCTGACATTCAAGCCAAGGCAGCAGCACGTCATGTTTCCTCTGACTGTTCAGATTTCAGTTCACCCTCAAAGTGGGAGAACAACACACAACAAAACAAAAACAATTAGAAGCAAAGATAAGGCTGAGATTGCTTAAAAACTGTTGGCTTTAGCTTCATAAGCTGGAGGAAGTCCCTGGCAATCAAGAGCTCTGGGAGGTCGTTTTCCTGATCTGTGCAGTGTTTTGTATGTCATCACTTGGCACAGGGAAGGCTTGGTTGGTGATAAGAAAGGGTGCTGTCCCCATCTTCCTGGGCTGCCTCTTCTGGGAGAAAGCTATGATGACCTATGGTGCTTTGTGACAAAAAATAAAATGAAATTGTTTTAGTTGCACCATGCCACAACAGCCAGAGTGAATGCAATCTACATCCAGTGACATAACTCATTTTTAGAAC
>PPHD01009679.1:0-20383 GCA_002909625.1 Bambusicola thoracicus | reverse complement strand
ATTATCCTACGAGCTGATCAGATCGATATCTGAAGAAGGCATTTGAGCAATTAACTATTGTCAGAGAATAAAGACATGGGAGATTTTCTCCTTTTTACATGAACATATCCTTTCTGTGAGTGGTTTGATGGCTTGGGTAGGAGTGGTACAACTTCACCACTTTGGTAGCTAGGACTCTTTTAAAGGAGACACCACCTTGCTGCATTTAATTCTGTTTTCAAATATCAGATCACATTTAAGTATGCAAGTTCAAGTCTTATAATCTTCTAAGTTATAAGTCTGTGGTGGGAATACAAGTGCCACATGTATTGTTTAGATGATTTCGTTTGGCAGCCTTAGCTACAACAGTTCATTCCTCAAGATACTCAGCTAAAATACCAACTATACAAAGTCAATGACTGAAATCAGCATTTGTACATTCTTATTCTGTACCTGCCTGCATACTCATGAATAATCTTATAAGCTGTACACCAATACAATTGTTATATCCAGAAGAAACATGACAAGTAGCCTGGCAGTACCATGTGATAAGAAGAGAAACAGCAGAAAAAAAAAACAAAACCAACCCAAGCTATAAGACATCAAAATTTGTAAAAAGGTAAGTGATCAGAAATCATAGCCAGATACAAACATTTTGGTTGCCTCCTAACAGTGAACACAAAGGAAAGGCAAACTCAGACAGGCTCCAGTTCAACAAAAGCTGCCTTTAATATGTTCTTATTCAGCAAACCCTTCATACACACATTAGACTTAAAGGATAGGCTTGAACCCCATTGCAGTGACTGAGTATTAGGTGAAAAGGAATGGAGTGCTGAACTGGACTCAAAGATTTTTCTATTTTGATCTCAATAAACATCCAACAGAAGAAGATGTGCTTGGAAATGGCACTCTGAGGAGTCAAAATACCTTTCAGTACATGACTGTCTTTATTCACATGCAGAGAAGTATCTAACAAAGAACATACCTCCACATACCACGTAGAAGTTTACAGAGTACTGAGGTCACTTAGAAAGCACAAGGAATTAAAGAATTAAAGAGGAGAGGACCAAACCCAATGGAAATCTTTCCCTCTTTCATCCTCTCCATTATCTGGGAGTATGTTGAGATGCTATTCGGGACACATATAAAAGTGAACTGTGGAAAAGACCTACATTTTATGTCAGTTTATACATCACCGGTTATTCCTCAAGTATCCCACCACAGAAGGCTAGCATAAGCTTTTCTGTTACAAAACTGGCTTTGATGCAAATCCATTCTGTCTTTGCCTCCCAGCAAATTTAGGCCTCCCGTTGCTGAACTACTCTCATGCACTATTACCAGATCCTTTCTTATTAGGCTGGATAACTCATCTCAGTGATTAATAAGGTGCAGCTTTTTATTCAAAGCAGAAATTTCTGCAAAACTAACCACTAAATAAATAATAGATGTATTTATTATCACAGCAACTTCCATCCTCACGACAAAATATTAAATATAAGGTGATCAAGGATTGTAATAACTTACATAAAAAAGAAAGACAACAAAAACCAACCTCTTCTTATCTCAACAGGTTAAGGATGACACAAAATCTAAACAAACACAAACTAACAAATGGCTAGTCTGATATGCACTACTAGCTAGTTTATTTTCTCAAATGAAAAACCTACTACACCAAATTATTTTTAACCTAATTAAAATCTGACATTATTTTATTAGGCAATAACATCATTACAACAGTGTACAGAGGAAAATGAAATACAATATAATTATGTAGCAAATAGTCTTAGACATTAAGTCACAACACACATCTAATGTTTGAAATATGGGTTGCAAAGCTAATGGCTGGTGATGCCTGTAAATGGACAAGCAGAAATATTCTGCTTTGCATGATTCATGGATCCTGTTCTTTCTTAGATACATGCAGTAACACTGTGTGGACCACTCTAAACTAGAGTTACTGCTGTATATACAAAATACGCCTGAAGAGGAACATTTTTAACAGAAGAATACTAATTATATTGCGAAGGAGTATTTAGGTTATCAACACCCCTCCAATCGAGAGTAAACTTTTCAGCTGGTAGAAATAACGTTTGTGAGCAGACATTCATTTGGAGAAATTTCAGAGTCCTGAATTTACCTCTCATATTGCAAGGGGAGAATGAGAGTGTGAAGAAAGCAAAGGGGAGAACAGCAACGTGGAAGAAGAGCTCATCAGGCTGGAAGCTACGTTTGTGGGGATTCCTTGTGTGTTTTGAAATCCCCCAACAGCTGTTAAAGAGACTTTCATTCATGTAAACCAAGGTAGCTTCTTAGGAATGCTAATGTAAGGGCAGTCAAGACAAAACACACTCCTATGTGAGCGTAGCGGTGGATGCACAAAATGCATTGGCCCTGGTGGAAAACTTAACTTTGTAACACTAACCACAGGTTATTAGAGGTGTCAAAGTTGTCAAGATACTGTCACACCACAATTCAGATCTGTACATGCTTCTGTCATGCTTCACAAAAGATTAAACTTCCTCAGACTAATACTGCAGTACCTCCTTCCTTTACGAAGATCTAATTTCCCTTCTGTTTCTGCTCAGGTCTATTACTCTTTATACACCCAGTACAAAAACAAGTTTATATTTAAATGTACGCCTAAAGCTATGAAGGAAAATAAATGTTCTACATGCTGTATGTCTCCCATTGCCAGGAAGAACTAACGGCCTGAAGACAACATTTTCACTGGTGCAGGATTTTCCCCTGCAGAAAACCAAAGAGGATATGGAAGCACTGCTGCAAGGCGGGCAGACACACTGACACTACTGCGAAGCGCCAACTGGAGAGCACAGCTGGAGTGGTGGTCAAATAGGCCAGCAAAATGTGGCTGCATCCCACCACAGATGGGCCTGATCTCTGTGCCTGGACAAAGTCAATTTTTGATGTGAAATACTTTGGTTCTGAGTAGGTATAATGTTACAGAAATACTAACAGCAACAGGTACTGTTCATTCATAACTATCACCTCAGTGAGACCCGCTGGGGTATTTTGTCTACCACCAGGGATCTACAAATTAGGCCCCAAGAGCATCAGTATGGCATGAACCCTCTGGGAGAGAGATAATTTATATAGGCTTGAATGTTGACAAAAAATGTATTTGAATTGACTGTGACAAGCAAGAAGCATACTCATCTGCGCAGTTAGGACCAGCAGGTAGCTACAGAGCCCTTCCACTCCCTGAAGCACCACTCACAACCTCCACTGAGCCAGCAGCCAGCTCCTTGGCGCAGTGCTCCAACTGCACATCAAACATCAACCTGTTTAGTTCAGAGAACAGAAAGTGAGACTGAGGAGAACTCCATGCTAGTCAGAAGTCTCTCATCACCACCTTGACAAAACCACCTCCAAAGAGAACCCTGCTGGAAGATGCAGCAGATAAACTGGTAAGAGGCATCTAACTTGAAGTAGTTTAAGCAGATTTAAACTAAGCTGCTTAATGATACTTAAAAACAAGAACAAGTGCACCTCGAGTGCCATTTGCTTAATTCTCAGATGACATCTAATATTCTTCTGAGCATTCCAACAACAACAACAGAAAAAAGCAGCAGTGGTCTGTGTTATCAAATGCATCAAATCAGAGCAGGAAGCAAGAGACTTTCTCCCTTGTTTGGCTCTGGTTCAACCTCATTCAACTACTACACTCTGGTTCAGGCACCAAGTTGTCTGAAAGCTATTGACAGAGTGGAAGGAGCGAGAAGGAGACGTGGGGAAGTAATCAGAGGATGGAGACAGGACAGTCTGATTTCTGGGAAGAGAGTAATATCAAACCTACGCAGTTTTGCTGAATGCTGATGGACTGCAAATAAAACGGTTGTATACTGTTGATGTTGAGAGAGCTGACTTATTAGATATGATACACAGGGTTTAATTGGGAATAAAAAGAGTGATACTTAAGCAAAGAAACTGTCGTATCTCAGCAGGGGAACTCTGAAGTAAAAGATGTGTTAGGCTTGGACAGTCTCTCAAGAAAAGCAGAGAATGCCCTACAGTCTGGCTTTTAAAATTATCCCAATAAATCTTTATCATATATATTGTAGGTCCAACTGTATTTTCAGTGAGGTGAAATGGAGACTCTAGAAGTATTTCCAGGAAAGATCCTCAGATGGTATAAAACAGCAGAGAACCATCTTTCATTCCCCACGTGTATACTCATTTTTTTCATCTTACATATTTCATAATCTAGTTTCTTAAACAGTCAGTCTTTAAAAGAGACTAGCTCATTAGCCACACCCTATTCCCTCGTTGCTATTTCTGCCTTCACTATTACCTTTCTTTTGCTGCATCTCTCCCAAACCATCCACTTTGCCTCTACTGATTCCCGCCTCTCAGACTTCCTGTGCTGTACCACAAAGTTGTGATGTCCTACAACAGACTGCTCGGTGACAGTCAAGCATTTTGTTCTTGCCTCAGACTGCAGTGTAAACAGAGAGTAAAGGAATGCAAAGAACTGCACAGCTGGATTTTGGATTCTGGGCTCATCTTTCATTTGTGCTGAAAACTCAAAGGCTGAAACATGAAAAGGACTGAAGAACAATCAAGCTTTCCTTTTACCTATGAGAAAGAAGACAATATACACCATACATGAGCAAAATGCATTAAAATCTCACAAGATGTCTAGGAGTAGTGCTAGTGCTGTGAAGAAGCTGCTCTTTCCATCAGAAAAAGGAGCAGGTGAAGCCCATTGGTACAAGTGACTCCTTACATGTTCTTCACCTTCTATTAAAAGAAGTTCTGATGGGTCATTTTTAGGACTGGGCTCAGTCAACTGATAATTTTCACAAGGTGCCTGAGCTACACGCAGCAACTGAGTATAATGGAACTTTCTGGAGCAAATTCTTCCACTTCACAGATGGCAAACTCCTACTAGGACAGGGGTACGCTGTCCCAACATTCTGCAAGAGAGTACCTCCCATCTGCCCACCTTGGTCTCCAGTGAGAGCCTCCGAATCATGCAAAGTGGAAAGAAAAACCTGCGTAGTGAGTGGAAAAAACACTGGTGAGCCTTGATCTACCATCACAAAGCATTATCATATGTACTTAGCAAGGAGGAACTAAGGACCAAACTGGAGACAGGTAGCCAAGTCAACCATTACAGATCAGAGTTGGATTTCTAGAGGTCACAGGTCTAGAGTTAGGCACAGCTAGAGATGGGGCTCCAGATCAGGAAATGAGTGACTCCTGTGTATTAGGACCCCAGGCCAAGGCAAGACAAAGCTGTGGCAAGTCAGTAAAAGAAGCAAAGGCATTTAGGCAGAGGAGAACCATGGCAATGTAGAAGAAGTAGAAGAGGGAGAGAACTAGCGGGTGTGCTGAATGAACGCAATGTAATACAATGAGCAGTGAAGAAAAAACAGGTGGGTCCATCTGCTACATGAGGCAAGCAGCCATCTTCTCAACCTGTGTCTCAGTTGTGGGGGTTCACTTTTGCCAACGAGATGGAATACAACCTGTTGCAGGACTGTAGGGCCTTGCAGAGACTCTGAGCTGGCCAGGGATTTTTACTGTCCCCTGAGAAAAGCAATTCCAAGAAGATAGTGTCCTCCTCATGTCTACCACTGCAAAGTGGTGGCACCTCCCCACAGCATTGTTTTCTCTCCAGAGATCCAACCTGGAAAGGGCTGGAGGCGACCTGGAAGGCACAGGAAGCCTGACAACATGCAGCTCAAAATCTCTCTCCAGCACCATCTAAAGGACCTAAAATATTCAAGCCCAACTCAGCTTTTCAGCTAAAAAGTTTCTATTTCCAAACCCTAGAGAGACAAAAAATTATTCTGTTTTCTCAATCCATTACTTATTGACTCAGTTTATCAGTTATTTCTACTCTATTTCAGCTCTTCTAATACCTGCTTTTCACTACAGATGCCCAGAGGCAAAGGTTACTTAGGAATTAGAGGTGTGAATTCATTTCCAGAGGCAATGAAATAGATTTAACAAAATCTATTGGGTAAATATTTAGCTGCAGGCCTGGTTCTAAGCAAGTCTGCGGAAGTGTGGTTTTACAACACAAACGAGTCAGAAAGGGAACTTTAAAAAGGCAGACAGGCCTTTTCTCCAGTTATTTACAACTTTGTTTTATTTTTTTATTTTATTTACAATTTTGCCACTCAATCTTATTCATATAGCAGCCAGAGAAGACAGATATCTTTGCTTTGAACAGGCTTAGATGTTGTAAGGTGTTGAAATACTTGGCAAAAAAAGGCCTTTTGATGGTGTTCCTTGCGTACACCTCATTTTTCTTCAACGGGGAAATACTGCAAAGATTTCCACTGGCAATTCCCAATGCCAGGACCATTCGTTTATATAAAATGCCAGTCGTTCCTCACTATATCAGAAGTAGGCTATTTAAAGTAGTATCATCAATTGCATTTCTTTTTTTGTACATCACAGAGACTTGGTAGAACAGCACTACAAAGCAATGCTTCTGGAGGTAAGTATTCGTATGTCAACTGAATGAATTGCCTATGGGAGGTCATCTTACAGCTGAGGGCCCACAAGAGACCAGTGTGGAACAGATCCTCATCCAAAGTAGCAGTGATCCTGGAAGCCTTTCAAATATTCAGCTTCTGATACAGTCAGTCCGCTCACAAAGCTTTTAAACATAGCAGTCACTGAGCTATAAATAACTCACGGCAGTAATCAGGTCAAAATAACGAGGGGAAAAAATGTAATGGAATTCCTTCAAACTATTTTTCCATCTAATTTCTCATGTAACAAAGAAAAAGAATACGTATTTTTGAAAATCATGTTAGCTAGGTAAGGAAAATTCAAGTCTGAGACACAAACAGCTACGTTTTCGTTCTTTTGAATTATCTACTGAAGTTGTACTGTCTGAAAAGGTGTCATTGTCTTGGGGGGAGACTAGAAATGTGTGAAAATGTTGCAAGATTATTAATCATAGAATCCAACCCATTAATCATAGAATCCAACCCATAGCTTGGGTTGGAAGGGACCTCAAGGATCATCAGGTTCCAACCCCCTGACGCAGGGGGCAGGGCCACTAACCTCCATATCTGATATGTGACCAGGCTGCCCAGGGCGCCATCCAGCCTGGCCTTGAACACCTCCAGGGACGGGGCATCCATAACCTCTCTGGGCAGCCTGTGCCAGCACCTCACCACTCTCTCTGTAAAGAACTTCCCCCCAACATCCAACCTAAACCTTCCCTCCATCAACTCAAAACCATTTCTCCTTGTCCTGCTGTTATCTACCCTCTCGAAGAGTTTATTCCCTTCCTGTTTATAGGCTCCCTTTAGGTACAGAAAGGCTGCAATGAGGTTGCCCCACAGCCTTCTCCATGCTGAACAAGCCCAGCTCCCTCAGGCTGTCTTTGTAGGGGAGGTGCTCCAGCCCTCTGATCATCTTTGTGGCCTTCCTCTGGACCCTCTCCAACAGCTCCTTGTCTTTCTTGTATTGGAGGTCCCAGACCTGGACACAGTACTCTACATGAGACCTCATGAGGGCAGAGTAGAGGGGAACAATCACCTCCCTGTCCCTGCTGGCCACCCCTCTTCTGATGAATTACAAAACTGATTTACAAAACCATTAAAACAATGAATTAATGTATCATAAAAAAGTGGGAGAATCAATCTTTTCACGTGCCTTGAAGTTGGTACAACTGCCAGCAATAATTAAATGACATCAGCCAAACTTCAACAGTATTGAAAGCTCAGATCCTGGAACTGTTTTATGTAAGCTACTCTGAAAAGGAAAAATACACAAAACCCAATGCTTCCTATGTTCATTTGCCTTCCTTTCACCTTTAATACGCAAACATATTGAAAAAAAATCAGTTAATCAAACTTGAATAACATTGTTGCAAGGATCAAAAATACACATAATTGTTGTCTTGTCTGTTTAGTTTTTAGTATAGCAAAGGATTAGAAAAGAACAAATGAAGTACTCTCAAGGGTCCAAAAAAGAGTGAGTTTTTTTCCCTCCTCTAACAGTCACAGAAACTTCTCCTAGAGAAGGAGCAACCCTCCCACCACTCATCTCTCATCAAAACAATAAAGTTATCCCACAGACAATTTTCTGAACAAAAAAAGAGAGCAACTCTCTTTGTTCCCTTTCTCCTTAAGCACACCGAGCAGAGATTACATCTGCACACATCTGATTATATCATGATAAAAGTCAGTTTGTTTTGTATTTGTTTTCCCAGTATTGCAAAAACTGACTGCAAAATTGGCAGCAATGGAATGTATACAAGATAGAAAAGCTTTTAACATTAAGACTCTTAGGCTTCCTGTGGGCAAGAGCTACTCAGAATAATCTTTTCTTCTCTATCCTTACCCAATATTTCTATGCAGATTTCCTGTTCTTGTAGGGAAGACGCAGCACTTGGAATGCCTTTGTCCTGTTACAAAGGTTTTTCTGCTTGTTTTAGAAGTCAGGGATATATCTGCAACAAATGTGAACTTCAAAATATATGTATCTGTTTATGCTGATACTTATGGGATAAAAATACAGGCTTGGAAAAAGAGGAAATTTAATTTACGTTTCTCATCTTTTTCAGAGGGTGGTTTTAAAAAAGAAAAAATGTCTTTCATTTCATTTCATTTTTTCTCAGTAAACAGTTATTTTATGTTCCAGTCAGGTAACTGTGTGAGAAGGTAAATGTCAGCTCTTTAAAATAAAAGTTGTAGTGTTTTTTTCTTTGGGGTGCTGGGTCAAAATTTTGCCTAGAACAATAAGCAGCAGACACTTGTGGAGACTTGTGCCTGAGGGCGCCTGGCCAGTTACCACGAGCACCTGAGCAAAATATCGTGGCAAATTTATCTTGGCTGGAACAAACACTGCAGATTTTATTTTGACAAAATGGCATCCTTGTACAACCCCGCTTCTTAAGGAGGTTCATTGTAAAATGCATCATTTCTTGTTTCATTGCTTCCAGGCCCTCAGGCAATCCTTCTCAGGTTAAACACCTGGAACAAGCCAGGCCTGGCAAAGCTCTCTGCTCTTCAGATTACTGCCACATAGAGAAAGGGCAGAGCTGACGTCTGTTAGTGCAAACAAACATGCTTAAAAGTGAAAAGCCTTTTATATTGAACACCGATATGGCTTAGATAGCTGCGAAGTGGTTATCCTGTACATTGTTTTAAGCTGCTCTAACAGTATACTTTCACAAATGCAGGCTGCCTAACATTTTCTAGAAAATGTAATACACTGAATTTGAAAGCTTCAATAAATATATGCCTGAAACTTTGTTTAAATCTATCAGACGAAGCCTGCTGAAATCTACATGGAGCTTTTGTGCTGCAGCACAGTCACAGCCCTCTCTTTTTGGAACAAAAAGAACTAACCGATGTGTATGGCTATGCTTGTCCTTCACTCCTTCATGCTTCTCTGCTGTTGGCATGACATCTTTCATAAAGGTTGTGAACTTTAAGTGGCTCTTTCCCAGTACAATACACTTGTACTGGAATAAGGAATAGAAAGCGTGCATGCATATGCATGAAAAAAAGTGAGAGCTCTTCATCTTCTGTATAAATACAGAGTTTAATCCTAGTTCTATTTAAACCAATAGAAAGGCTTGCACAGACTTCAGTGATAACGAAGTCAATTTTGTCAGGGTTTTACTCATGTTTAGTTTCATCTGTAATGGCTTATCTTTTCAAAAGTAACTTGTGATTTAGGACACCTCTATTTCTGGAAATACTGAAAGGTATCCGCTAGGTGTCTGCCCTTCACAAAAGGAAGAGTTCTCATTCTCCCTCTGGGATCAAGCTGGGCAATGAAAATAAACATAATCTGAAACCAGACTCTAGCATGTTTGTATTTTCTGTAGTGTTGTGGTGTTAAAATTAGAATGCTGCAAGGTTAAGTTGTAACGTCAACAGATAGCAATCAAAAGACAGTCAAGACAACAGAACGGCAACATCAAAAATAACAATTGGTAAGCAATGAATTATGGCAATGTATATGTTGGCAGTTTAATTATTCTAAGATTTTCCATGAAAAAGGTGGCATTTATTACAAATGACAAAATCTTGTTCAACCTCATGTGGCAGATGTGAAACACTCACTGATGGGAGATGCACATCATCATACCAGATCATTTTCCCACACCTTTATCCACTTTAGATATTTTTGGATTTAAAATTAGCAGCTGTTTTACGAAGAAAAGAAATTAACCAAATGACCTTGATGGAACAACTTCGGTCATTGATTCTAATGAAAGCAATTTATCCTTTAGTTGTCCAGAATTTTGGTCGTAAAGTGTTTCTACCCATAAGTGAATAGATACAAGAGAGGATGCAAAGGCATGAAGATTGAATGGGATACTCCCAGAAGGGAGGAAGGCTTAAAATATTAGCTATTTTTATGCAACAAATCACAGTGTGGGGGGGAAAAATGTTATTTTCAAATGCAGACATAATGATTTAAAATGCTCTTCCTGACCTGTAGGTATTTTCACATACCAACTTTTCATCTGACACAAAAGGAATTTAAGGGGCCGGGATTCTAGTTAGCAACAGTTCGCACAGTCCTGCCCTCTGAGGCCAGCTTCAAAGATGGATGGGAGATGCTCCAGACAACTGAGTCACACGTGGTCATGTCTCCAGCACACAGGTGGGACCAGCAGCAGCAGAAGGGAGCACTGGTCACCATAATCCCGAGTATTCCCACTTACACATTCCCACTTCTCCAAAAGAACAGAGGTTCAGAAACCGGGATGTCAAATTTTCATTTTCTCTTTCCAAGAGATACAACTGCACACTATTTATGTCTGGGGTTGGGTTAACCCATAACGAGAAATATCACTATGAAGGCACCCTCCTATGCGACAGTACTCACTTTAAAATACACTGCACTATTTTATTTCTTTTAGAAATTACAACTTACACATAAGACTTTGGTTTGGGAGTATTATAAACAAGGACAAGACATTTCAAATAAATATACTGACAGAAAACTTTTTAAAATGAACCGCTGAGCTCATTGTAGCGTTGTCCTGACTCTACCTACAACTTCGTGTTAGCCTGGGTTTTGGTCAGAACTCAAATACACAGACATGAGCCTACCAAAAGCCAGTGAAAGCATTTTCTGCCCCTTGTCTCAGTTTCAGATCTGTGGCTGCTCTCCACGTCACCAAGTCACACCCTAAACTGAGGAACGTTTTCTGAGCTAATGCTATTTGTACCGGTGGATCTCTGATTGCGCTCATCCTTGTTACCTACGTTCTAGAGAGAGTCATGGGAACAGGGTGGCCTGGCTAAATTCTGCATTGTCTTTCTGGAATTATCTCTTGAACTTCACTCAAAATTTAAGATCGTGAGATATTCAGCAATTCAAAACACTCCTGACCTGCAGGACCTACTCCTGTATCTATCTGATACATTTTCCGTCTTACAAAAATAGAAAACGAAATAAAAAAAGTTCCTACAACATCAGGAGTTATAAAACTATTACGGCTAAATGGAGGTGAAAAGCCCAATTGCAAACTGTTTTCCTGACTGCTGTCAGGAGGCCGTCACAGGCCCCCAGGCCTGCACAGGTCCCAGGACAGGTGAGATGGCGGCGCTCTGGCTCATGGTTCAAGGCGTCACTGCTCAGCCTGGAAGGTTTGAAGGCACAAGGATTCCTGTTGCAGCCAGCTCTGCTTTAAAATCATGCTTTAAAACCTCTCCTTTAAAACCAAGGTCCCTTGTGCCAGAATAATCACGCTCAGGCTCTTAAAAATCAAAACCTGACCCAAAATGAATAATTATTTCACTCTGCTTTTAGCCTTTTAGGTTATTTATGTCATTTACAGACTCTTACATTGCCAAATGGGAGAAGAACCCTCTGCTAATGGCTAGCTTAAAGCATCCTCCTTCTCCTGCTTCTAATCATAGCTCAGAATTATATTTTCCTGCATTCAATATATCACTGTAATAAAATCACTCTGAAAAGGAGGCTCAGCAGAGAGGTGCAGCAACAAGAAAAAGGCATCATGGCACGAGCTGGTTTCACCTCCTTACACCTGGTGTAGCTGTTTCACGTTTCTTCTTTAACAACCAGGCAGCCCATGTCCCAGTGACCCTATCACCTCTGCTCATTCATCCATAGATTGTCCTTTCCAAAGATCATTGCTCACTGTTAAAGGTGCAGAAAATAGACCTGCTTCCTCTTTCACCTTACCTCATAACATTCCCTAGCTATGAAGGAGCTCCCAAGGCTCTAGCACACAGGGATACCTCAGAAATAAGTGACTTTAGAACTTAGGTGTTTTTAGGGTATGTCTTGAGAACCCTTCGGAAGCCTCCTTGAGTCTGCCCTCTAGACAAGCCTCTGCACATGCCCAGACCTGGTGCACAACCTCTGGCACCTTCTAAGGTCTCCTTCCAGATCAGAATGGAAGGTCTGGTGATGCTGACAGCTCAAAGCTTGCTTGGCACCCTGGTTTGCATGCCGGGAGAAGCTATGACCCCTAGGCAATCCAGTGCACACAAGGCAGACGTGAGAGGCAGCTGGTCAATGTTTGTTCATATCCTCTCCTCAAATCAGCTCAGCTCCTCTTCAGGAATGATGTGAGCTTCATCATGGAAAGGGTCTACCACAGGCACAGCTTCTCTGTTGCAGTACTTTTCCCATAAGTGACAACAAGTAACTGTCGAGTTCTAGTAACGCCTAATTTCACTAAGATACATAGGACATCAATTAGGAAGTTTTATCAGACACAAAGCAAAGATGTGCAGGAGTGTGGGTCAAGTCCAGTTAATATCTCTGAATACATTTGCAACTGACTGTACACGAAGTGTGCAAATAATTGCAATGAGAATTCTGAAATCAATCAGCATTCACAGGGAACTATACATATAAGTTATGTGTTTTATGAGCACAAGAAAAGCTTGCCACCAATGAAGACAAGAAGAAAAACATATGGAAATTATTAAAGGAATTGAAAAAGAGCATGGATTATTGGTGATGAGAGCTAAGAGGAGGGATTCCTTTCATGAATGTTGAAAGACAGATGTGAAGAAAGAGCATCTGGCTACTAGAAAATATAAGTTTGCTGCAATGAGTAGTGTGATGGAGACAAAAAAAGTACATATATACGTGGTGAAGAAGGAGTGAAGAAGGAGGAATGAAACAGATCAGTGAGAAAAAGAAGCAGAAAAGCAGACAGGAGAGGACAGTAAAAAGAAGTAACAAAAGACAATGAATATACAGTCTGGATAATAGGGGGTATCTATCAGTGCCCTTCACACAAAGACGCTGGAAGCTTTATCAAAGCTCACTGAAGTTGGTGAATCATACCTTTGCACAGAGTTTTCAGAGGTCAAGAGTTTTATTTCCAACATGGAGTAAACTTACTAGACTCATGGAATATAAATCTGAATAACAGGTATTTGAGGTTAGCCTACTTGTAGAAGACATCAGCTTGAAGCAGTGCACTAGAGAGATGTTTAGGCACTTACTCTCTCTGCTGAGTGACGGCTAATGCAGGAGCTATATGTGCACAAAGAAAGTCTTATAAAAGATAACTAAACCATTTACCTTCTGTCTCCTCTCTTGCAGTGCAGCTAGCAAGTTACATAAACTCATCAATACATGTTGGGGTTAAAATCACCCTTTTCCAACTATTGCACACTGGTGGTTTCGGTATGATGCTGTCCCCTCATATCCATAATTCAGGCAGATGCTCTAATGGGCAAAATACCTCGTAAAAATGGAAGAGAGCTTTAAATGCTATAAAGCCAATGAAGTCTAACTGGTTACTTGCTAAAAATTACCACAGCACTGTTAGATCAGGCACCTAGAAAAGCCAACACGAAAACGGATTTCTTTCCGGAAAGCAGGAATGAATTGGTTTTCCTATCCTTCTACCTGCAGAGACCAACCACCTCTCCAATTAGGGAAAAGAAAAAGCCAGTATATTTCTCTAATAACTCTTCCTCATGAGGATCTTGCTGGTCAATGTCAAAAAAGCTCTCAAAGAAGAGAACTATATAGTTGGTTGCCTTCTGTCAGGCAGAAGACCTGAAGGATATTTGTGGGACCAATCATTGTTCAATACAATTTGTATTGTGCCAGCACAATATATTTCATCTTCAGTTAACCTTTTAATTTAATGTTCATCTGCTTGCTTTCAGTATGATTTAAAGCTGGTAAAAATCCAGGAGATCTTCAATATACGTGAAAGACAGCCTGACTGGAATGATAATAAATTCTTAGGTGAGATGTTAGCGGTGATTTCCCCGGCAAATTGACAATAAGGAAGCGTGATGCATTTATGAAGCCTAGGGGTTATGAAAAGGAAAAAAAATCCACTCTTTTTTTCAGTTTTGCTCTGCTAACTTCAGCAGAATTAACAATCAAGATGTTCCTACTTTTCCAGTATTAGCATTCCTCAGAGCACCCGCAGTTCACTGTTGTTGTCAAAGGGTTCTTGAAAGTCTAATCTGCCACTTTAAATTCTAAGCAGCATCCCACACAAAAATATTCATACCTAGAGAGAGTTAACAGGCATTTAGCTTTCACCTCATTACATAAATGTGTAAGAAATATATACTTAATTACCATTAGTAGGTAGGTGGCACTGTGCCTCTCAGCCCTGCAAATCCAGTTACTTCCAACCAGTATTAGGTTGCAACTCACACCAAGACTAGAATGGTCACCCTCAGAGACAGTCAGAATCACTTCTCCATCCTGGATCAGCACACAATTTGGCGGAATTAGTAGGCTACTTGTGCAGTAAAGGGAGACGGAGACTTATAGTTTGTGCTAGTTTCACTCTGCTTGACCCAGTGTGATGTTAGAAGTGGATGGCAAGGACATGTAGCCAGGGAATAATACAGGGATGCTGTCCAGATATGGAGAGATGGGATCAGGAAAGCCAAGGTACAGATGGAAGAGAACGTGGTGAGGGATGTGAAAAATAACAAGGGGTTCTAAATATATGCTGGTCAGAAGAGACAGGCCAAGGAGTGTGTACCTCTTCCAACAAGTGAGAAAAGAGAACCGGCTTCAAGAGACATGAAAAAGGCCGAGGTATTCAAAAAAGCACTGAGGCCCAGGGAAGCCTGATCTGGTGGGCAGCAACTCTGCCTACAGCAAGGGGAGTGGAACTGGATGATCTTTAAGGTTGATCTAAGCCATTCTATGATTATGCCACTTATTTTTAATAAAATACCTTGTGGCACTCAACATCTTCTTCAGCCTTTTTTTTTTTTTTTAATTGAAACCAGGAAAACAAAAGTAATACATCCCAAACTCATTAATTTGTGTCTAATAATATATAGCAGGGCTAGCAGAGCTACGTGATTTATGTGTGGTTGCGTGTATGTGTACACAAGCAAAGCATGCATATGAGAGTTACAGTACATGAGACAGGCAGGGAGTGAGTAGTCTCGTAGATTATTTACTAACTTAGCACTGTCTGAATCTGATGGAGAAAGTAGTAAAACCATGAAGAGGAGCTTTTCCTTGGCAGAAGATCTGGGAGCTGTTTGACATTCAGAACTAGAGATTATCTCAGTGCAGGTTTATTGTGGGACACATCTGTAAGAAGAAACTATACTCTCTTTCCAATTCTCCAAGGTTCATCGTTTCATCTTCTTTTCTGCAGCAAGCCAGAAAGATGCAGAAAGAAGCTCCAAAATCCCATGATTGCCCTGTAGCACTGACTCATGACCTGCGAGCACTGAGACGTTAGTACTGAAGTCAAGTAAGTGCCTCAGAGGAACAATTATAGAAAGCTTGACTGCAGGCAAATACAACTAGGTGATGGCTCTACAACTCTCCCTGATATACTCATATACGAGGGTCCCTTATACATTCAGTAGCATGGAAGCCAGGGAGCTGGAGCTTCATTTGCTGCAAGTTGGTACATGTGTTTGTTTTGCTCTCTTCTAGTGCACCCTTAAAATGGAAATGGCCATTGGAACTAGCTCTACAGGCATCCAAGGTAAATACATCGATACCACAATCTCTTGTGCTCAGCGATGAACTGAATCACTTTCTATGATGACTTCATAGTGGACATTTTCCCAAAGAATTCTTTAATTCCCCATTGCATAATGCTTTTAGCTAGTTGGACCTTCTAGAAATAACTGGCCCCAAGAACACAGGTCCTGTGAGGAAGGACAGCCTGGACTGCTACAATCCACTCACTTGTGATCTGAGATGTGGCCCAGGAGATGTTTGCTTTCCCTTTAGAAATGCTTTTGCCCATTTTGATTTGAGCAAGATGAACATTTGGATGTGGAGCTTGAGCACTTAAAGTTAGCATCTGTTGCTGTAACATATTTATCCCTGGAAAAATATCTCAGCCATCTGACAGTTGAATTAAGGACTGGCCTGCTCCTCCTGGTACACATATTCTGGCATCAATTAGTTACTGCAAGTTGTTCCTCACTGGAATTTTGCCTACATTATTATTTGCATACAACACATACATCATATTAACCAGCCTTAAAATTTTGCATCTGTTTTGATTCTGGGTAATCAAGACTCCACATTTCTTTCTTCTCAGAGACTGAGGCAGTTATGTTAGTCCAGTGGATCAATGTTTTTCTTCTCAGTGGGATCATTTTTTTGGCTTTTCCATTGTTTTCCATGAAACCCAAACTACCAAAAGTTGATTATACCAGTAAATCACGTGATTTTAATTTATGGAAGTGGGACGATGAGATCTCTTTAATAACTTTTTTGATATTATTAGTGAGTTATGAGTTTTAAAGCTGGGTAAAATCTCAATAGCAAAATCCTGTAATGACTTTAATGTAGGTTGATGAAAGACTCAACGTGAGCCAGCAAAGTGTGCTTGCAGCCCAGAAGGCCAACTGTATCCTGGACTGCATCAAGAAAACACAACCAGCAGGTCAAGGGGGGTGATTCTGCCCCTCTACTTTGCACTGGTGAGACCCTACCTGGAGTACTGCATCCAGTTCTGGGGGCCCCCAACTCAAGAAGGACATCAAGCTGTTGGAGCAGTCCAGAGGAAGGCCACAAAGATGACCAGAGGGCTGAAGCACCTCCGTTATGAGGACAGGCTGAGAGAGCTGGGGCTCTTCAGTCTGGAGAAGAGAAGGCTCCAAGGGGACCTCATAGTGGCCTCCCAGTACCTGGCAGGGGCCTACACAAAAGCTGGGGAGGGACTTTTTATAAAGTCAGGCAGCAAGAGGATGAGGGGAAATGGTTTTAAGCTGGAAGAGGGTAGATTTAGACGAGATATTAGGAAGAAATTCCTTACTGTGAGGGTGGTGAGACACTGGAACAGGTTGCCCAGAGAGGCTGTGAATGCCCCCTCCCTAGAAGCATTCAAGGCCAGGCTGGATGGGGCTTTGAGCAACCTGGTCTAGAGGGAGGTGTCCCTACCTGTAGCAGGGGGGGTGAGAACTAAATGATCTTAGAAGTCCCTTCCAACCCAAACCATTCTATGAAATTATTCTGATGGCACAGTGGTACATTTTAGCAGTCCTCTGAGTCTTTCTTAACTGGCCCAGGTACAAGAGACACCTGTATGTTATAAAGAATTTTTGTTTTACTCCTCAAAAATTTCAGTTAGCCCTGGCTATTAAAATCTTGTGCAGTCTACAGACATAGAAGACACCACCCCTTGTGCAAGATGAAATTCACAGAGAGGGGAATACTTATAAGATGGTGGCTTATCTCCTTCCATCTAAATTCCTTAATTTTTGAATCCTCACATCGAGCGTATCTCTGTGACAGTCAGAGGAGTGATAGTGATAGACTATGAATCACTTGCTCCCCTGTTGCGTTACACTTTGGGTCACAATGGATGTACTGAAGTAGTGACAATCAGCTCCAGGGAAGTTTCAATTAGATTCCTCATTTACCGAATTGAACCAGGTCCTTAAATCCAGAGAGATCAAACTTCTTTGATTGCTTGGATAATCTGATCTGATTTTTTCTTGCTCTGCTTGAACTGGTGGAATCAGAGCTAAATCACAGTCCTACTTTGCTTGACTTCTTCCTCATTTGGCTAATCTTCTCCTTCAAAGAATTCCACTGACAGAAAATGCTCATTTTCAAGAATCCTGATTCAACTCCTTGTAAATCTGTTGCATTCTGGGCTTATAAATGGACTGCTTAGCTTTGCACCTCTTTCTTTCACAAATTCTACCTTGTAAGCTGACAGGCAGGGCTGGCTGCTTTTCTTCACCTTTGATAAAATCACCTAATTACAGCTGAGTTGAAAACCTGAGCTCTGAGCACTTACTCCCTACAGCACGGCATAAAGTACACATCGTCTTTGCTTGTGGCAAAGTTACCGGCCTCTCAGACTTGGTTTAGTTACACCATAACTCGAGCCGCCGCTGCTCCCCACCAGCAGAGGGACAGGCTGACCTTCACCAGCCCCACCGGAATGCTTCCAGTTTACATACAGCAAGAACGAGGGTTTTAAAACAGCCTGTCCCATTTAACCTAGTTATATGGGAAAGAAAAAAAGAAAAAGGAAAAGGAAAAGAGCGCATAGAGAAAGTAATAGGGGGATAAGTGTCATTTGAGTTTGATAAGGTATGAGTACACAGATTGAACCCAATGCTGATGGTAATTATTTCAGTTTATCTGTATGTAGATAAATGGTTTATGGGGTAAGAAATGGAATATCCTGTGGCACTGCTTCCACATTCACGTCCCTTACAGGGGCACTGAAGTTTGGTTTTATGCTGCCAAATTTAAGGAGGCTGTGTAAAATCTGTAGGAGGAAATAATATAGAAACTCATTTCCTCCTTCATCAGAGACACTGATGCCACCAATCGGGAAAGAGAAAGGGAGACATTAATAAATAGTAAGGACTAAAGCAGGTTCTTAAAAAGTATTAATAATAAAAGAGCCTAAGTAAAACACTGGCTTCTTAATGACAACGGACGTTCCCAATCACTGAGCAGCAATGACAAACACAAAACTAGTTCCACACCTCAAGGCGAAGCCGACAGGATAGCAGAAATCTTCATAGACTTTTTATGGATCTGAAGGCAACCACCTCCTAAATGACAAGACTTTCTTTTTAGCAGTAAGGGAGCCCCTCAGACAGTTAAACACCTGCTGAGGTATTCACGCTGCCACATGAGCACAGTGACTTTACAGAACTTGGAAAAACAAAGAGAAAACGCTCTTGGAAGTTCTGCTGCTGCAGAGAGGAAGGCAAGGCTTCAGCTTAATCGATGCTTACCTGCTTCTGCAGTTTCATGCAGCCACGCGCCCTTACTGCTTTCTCTGAGCACAACATGTGCTGGGAACCAGAGCACTTGACCTTACCCAGCTCTGCAACAGGAGCTCTAGAGCAGTTTCTACCTTCAGCAAGGAGCTGAGCTCATTTCCCCTCACGCCCAGCACAGAGCAACCTAATACACCTCATCATGTGGTGTGTTGCCATAGCAGCGATGAATCCAGCTGCTGCAACACAAAAGACTGATAAAAAGTTGGTCTTTTTTTTTTTTTTCCTTTTCTTTTTTTCCCTTGTCCACCCACCCAGGAGAAGTCAGGGTTATTTTCTGGTGCAGCGAATCTAATCCAGATAGACTCCTGCCACCTGTGAGAGCTGCACTGTGATGAGGACTAAGAAGAAAGGGACGATTAGCTGTACATTTTACTTCGGGGGATTTGGGTTTTATTTATAAGAGAACGAATGAATTAATGATATGAAATCACCGCTGATCCCTTAAACAGCTGATCATTGTTTTTCTGCTCCTGCCATTCACTGGTTTCAAGTTTAGGTCTCTACCTCCACGGGAGATGAAAACAAATGGTCATACTTAACAGAAACGCAGTGGTACGGCTGCATGAGCAGCACAGGTGGCAAAAGCCAAATTTGCACCTTCAGAAATGCAACGGGTATTTCCACCCTCCTGACCCGGGAAACTCTTACAAGACCGTTTGCTTTTGGAACATAATTGGATGTATCTGGAAAATGCTAAATAATCATTATGCCATACTGCACCCTACATGAGTATTAATCACAGCAAAGGTTTCGGAGTTAAACACTGATGCTTTCCAGCTTCAGAATGAATTACTGCACTGCGGAGATAGATAGTATAATAATACCACTCAAAGTCTGCCTCAGGAAGCATACTAGAATACATAGGCTAGCACCTCACAGCCGCACCTTTGAGAACAAAGTTTGACTGGGGAGCAGGGTAGTTTCTTCTTCACAAGCAGCGATGGAGCTGACAGAACCTGATCCGTGGCACAAGACCCACGCCAGTATTTTCAGAAGGGGGTTGCCCAGCAGCTAGCCTTCCCCCAGACCTGCTAAGCTTTTTTAATCATCATAATCTTTCTCATCGCTGAGACAAAAGTTGAGTCAGTGTGAAAGATACCATTGCTCCAAAAATGACCGAAGTAGTAATGTACACACCGTGCAAGAGAATGTTCCTCAGAACAATTTCTGCAATTACTATATTGTATATA
>PPHD01009678.1:2513-20384 GCA_002909625.1 Bambusicola thoracicus | reverse complement strand
ATACAATTTTATTATAAATTATAAATTTTATATACTTTTAAATTATATTCCCATGTCTTCTTACAGCCTGCAATGATATTTAAAGCATGTTACATTAATTTAGAGATGAAAGTTCAAATAAATCTCCACATGCAGGAATTTACCTTGGTCATTTACACTTGCCTGTAACTTTCTTGAAATGCTGACTTTAAGCAAGTGGACAGTATTTGACCCAAAGAAAAACTAGCTAGCTAGAGATTTTCTCCTCCCCAGACAACCACACCTCAAGCAAGGTGCAGTCCTTTCTTGATAGTATGAGTTATAGCTGTGACTCAAGTAAAGATATCTGCCACCCATTAATTCCACCAAGAATTACTATACACTCTGGGAAAAAAAAAAACAGGCTACTACAAATCCATCAGTGACTTTGTGGCAAGAGTTGAAGGCCATAACATGTAATTCAGGTACAACTGTGGCACTCCGCCTGTCTTGTTGTAGTTGTAACTGCGGTGTAGCTGTGCATGTCTAGGTCACTTGGTTCCCCCAGTTGCCTAGGAAATCTCGCATAGTCCTCTGTATAGGTAGAACACCTATACAGGATGCCTGATTGGTGAGGCAATGGACTACCTTAAATATAGGTGACTGAATGAACTCCTAACCACTTTCATTATTATTTGTTAGGTTCGTAGGTTGGTGTGCTTCTTCCCAGAGCCCTCTTGGTGGAACTTTGGGCAGTTCCAGTTATTCCTCCAGGCAGGTCCTGCTGTACCAGTTCAATGCTATGCTTCCATGAATAATGAAACTGAGAGGGAGCTTATAAACAAGGTGGAGACTGACTTTTTATGCAGTATAAATGTGATAGAGCAAGGGAGAATTGCTTTAAACTAAAAGAAGGGAGATTCACATTAGATATCAGGAAGAAGTTCTTTACTCAAAAGATGGTAAGCCATGGAACATGTTGCTCAGGGAAACTGTCGATGCCCCATTTCTAGAAGCATTCAAGGCCAGGCTGAATGGAGCCTGTGCAGCCTGATCTGGTGGGCGGCAGTTCTGCCCATGGCAAGGGGTTGGGGTTGGGATGACATTGAGGTTCCTTTCAACCCAAAATTCTATCATTCTATGGTTCAGTGATTGATGCTATGATTAAGTAATGGCAATGATAAAATATTCAGCCAAGTCAAGATAGTTACCATTAAAAAAAAAAAAAAAAAAATCAGTACCTTCTGGAGCAAGAGGATTAGTGATTTTGTCCAGAGCACAAATGTTAGCAATAGTTATACCATAAGACAATACTGTATACAGAAAAATGTTTTAGCTCTTGTGAATTATCAAACATTAGATCACAAATGGAACAACTCATAAAATTGTTAAAATTTTTGCTAGGAAAAAAAGTAAACTTTAAAACTTCTATTTGCTAGCAACTGTCAAAACAAGGAGAATACATTAGCTCTGCAGAAGTAAAAATAGTATATTATCCTTCATATAGGACACTTTGACAGAGAATTAAATAGTTCCATTTTCTGAAATTCACCTTCAGTTGAGATGATACATTTCAGTAAGAAAAAAACCTTTGTGCTTCTCTGATAATACACTAGCACCTGTTACTATCAAAAACAATGATAAAAAAATCTTGCATGAAAAGAGCCTTTCTTGTGTCTTCTGATGCTTCAAAGCATGAAAATTTCCAAATGTTTTTCAGAATGTTCATATTTTTTTTTAACTATACAGTTGAAAGTAAAAAATCCATTTTCTGCTTGATTACTTGTAACATGGGAAGTAATCTGCATCAAGGCTATCTGAAAATGAAAGAAGTGCAGACGGTTGTAAAACCAACAAGCTGGCATCATTTGCAGTTCATAAGGTGACTGCTAACTTTTAAAAGCAACCATTTGATTTAAAGCAAAAGGAAAATTAGTATTTTCTTCCCGTTGCCAATCTGATATGCCACATAAAGCAAAGTGAACTGTAGCTGAATTTCCACTCTCTCTTGAAGACTGTGTTTAAAAGTTTGCAATCATTTTTTCTCATTAGACATGAGAAGTTCAGAAAGAGCAAAACTATTGCTTTCTGTCATATGGAGGCACATCCTTACCAGAGGTTTCTCTCTCCTCTCTGATACTGTAAATATTTTCAAGTGGTCTAGTTGCTAGCAGTTATTTCTAGGCTTAGGGTGAGGAATGCCTAACTGCAGTTTTTAGATTCTTTAAAGATGGTTGTGAAGAAGAAAACAGAGACTATTTCAGTAAGTGAATGATGTCTGATTCTACAAAGAAGCAGTTAAGAAACTGGAAAATTTAAAACATTTTAAAAAATCAGTGTGTCCTCAAACTCATGACAGTGCATTCACTGAAGTACTGGTGTCTGACAGTAAACCTGATTTTTACAGAAATCATATAGCCATTAAAAAAAAAAAGAAAAGAAAAGGGAAAATCTACCTTAATTATCTAGAATACTTTGCCTGTTAAATGCCTGAAATTCCCTGAGACTTTGATTTTAATGTATGAAACCCCTTTAACTTGAAATGCCACCAAAATTCCAGTGTCTCAAAAGATGTGCTGAATATTCAACAATGCAAGCATCAATCAAGGGTTGGAATTTGATTAAAAAGTGGGTGTGGAGCACGTGAATGAGAGGTAACATAAAATGCATCATATGGACCCTATGCTAGGAGGCAGTCTCACGCTAATTTAAAATCCGGATTCTTTCAATGTTGCAGAATCAGGATATTTGTTATGCTCCATCCCAACAAAAGTAGTTGGAAGAATACTGCAATGTATTTGTGTGAGCTGCAGAAACTTGGTAAATATTTATTCTAATTACAAAGATTTAAAAATAAAATTTACTTCAATGTCTCACTTCTAGGATTTTTTTTTTAACAGCATTTTTAAAAGAAACATATACTGAAGTTACCTGATTCTTTGTAATTGAATTGTGGGTTAGAAACAATATTCATTGAAGATTAAAATATATGAAACATTAAACGAAATAATGTTCCTGGAAAAATCTCTTAATTTTTTTTTTTTACTTCTTCTATCTAAAGATCACCCTAGCACCAAACATTGACGTTTGCGTACTCTTGAGAAGTGGTGTAATTTTTGCTGCTTTTCCACATACCAATGTTTTTTGGGGGGGTTTCATCTTGTCTTTGTCTCTATCATTGCAAACAACAGAGAATCCTGTTGTTCTGCATGCTGTTTTTGCAGGACTCAAGTTTGCCTTTATTGGGAATTAGTATAAGGCTTTCTTATCGCCTAAGTGGCTTTGGGTTTACTGTCAGTTCAGTCAGCTCAGTCAGATAAATCAGAAATTCTTTTTTTACTTCACTTTCTTTTCTTTACTCTCTGTACATTACTTTGTAGTATACAGTCTACAATTCCTCTAATACTTGTATTAAAAACTGTTTACTGACCTAAGTTGACTGAAAGTCATTCACTAATGTGTTATCAGAAATAAAATTTCTTTCTGGTACCTAAAACCTGCAGATTGTTTGCCACATTTCTGGAGATTTTTACTTCCCCTTGAAAGTGAAGTTGTTCCCGTTGTACTCTCAGGACCCTGCTTCAGTTTCTTTTTAATCTTCCTACCATGAAATGCATAAGCTTAGATCACAGTGCGTGAGTATCTAATTAACCTCAGTGGTGCTTATTGGTCCCTCTTTGCACCAGCCAATGACAGTGACATCAGTTCCAACCTGAAGTGACTTTCCCTTGGAAAACAGGTTCAGGAAATTAACTGAGTCACATAGAATGTCTATGAAATTAGGAATACTGTAATTGAGATTCCTCTACAGAAATCATTTGTTGATTCTGTGTGGAGGTAGCTGTTTAATTCTCTACTCCTGCCTTTCCTAGACACATACACCGTTCCGCCAAGAGAGATCATATATATTAATAATATTTTCCTAAAACAGATGAAAGTTAGCTTCATATAGAGCTTTCTGCTACTGCACCACCACCAGAGGAGTTCCCCTGGAACCATTACTGTGCTTGTCCAGTATGGCCCAAATGGCTCCAAAGGAGACCACGTCCTCCTTGGGGTGAACACCAGTGACCTGGCTCCACCAGACACACCCTGTAAGAAAATATAATGGAAGGTGCACATCAGCCCCTTATACCACCTTCTTACAGTACTGTATATGATAAGCCCCTTTGATAACTCGTCAGCAGAGAGCGTCCAGCCTTTGAGTCCTTGAGGGGAGTATATATACAGAAGTGGGAGTAACTGTTTGTGTGGATTGATAGTGATGTGATGGGGGAAACGGTTTTAAACTAAGACAGGGGAGATTTGGGTTGGATACTGGGAGGAAGTTGCTCTCTCAGAGGGTGGTGACACACTGGAACAGGTTGCCCAGAGAGGCTCTAGATGCTCCATCCCTGGAGGCATTCAAGGCCAGGCTGGATGTGGCTCTGAGCAGCCAGGTCTAGTGGTTGGCAATCCTGCACATAGCACGGGGGTGGAAACTAGATGATCATTGTGGTCCTTTTCAACCTAGGCCATTCTATGTTTCATTTTACAATTCTGGTGTTCTGGATTCTTGTCAAGCTGCCAGCAGCTACCTATATCAAACAGTGTTATTGTGCTCTTTGTGTTTCTACAAAAATTAACAGGAAGCATTACTTTTGGAGTGACCCATGTGTACGATGACAAGAAAGAAGTTACCTGAGCCTCCTCTGCAGCCAAAGGACCTCCCCAGGTAGGAAGGTCTTCAGCATGGTGTCTTAGCCATCAGAAGCCACCAACCAAACACTAGGACTGCTGAGCAACTGGTCTCCTCGAAGCAGGAAGTTCACGGTTCACTATATGCCTTGACCACCATGGTGACTGTGCAGTGAGCCCCATCCTGTTCTCCAACAACCTGCATGGGCCAGTCACCAGAAAAAGTTATAGTGACAATATCACTTTACATCTTGATTCAAAGCCATTCAAAGAGCAGATTCCCAATTAACAAATTGCCAGCATCTGGACAAGTGGCAATAGTGCTTTGCTGGAAGTGCTCTGAGCGGTGGTCGCTGCTGAAGGTCCCCAAGTGTGTGTTTGGGCTGTGTTTATAGCATGTCCAGCGGCATCCCAAGGTCTGCCAAGGTGCTTCATCAGAGATGAAGCCTCATCTGCTCTGCCCATGCCGCTATGCCCTGGCTGTCTCTGTCTAAACATTATTTTCCCCCTGCTTCTCTTCCTACAGTACACAGAGATACCTTACAGGAAAAGGTCAGAAAGGGAGCTATGAAATAGACCCACAGGTTTATGACTGTAGCAGAGATATATACCTGAGGTAGAACAGCCTTTGAGAGGTAATAAAGGATGAAAAATTCAGCAATGCAGTAGAGAGATAAAGGACTTTGTGAAGATAATTTCCAGCAGCAACTCAGAAAGGTGCAGTTTGGATTGCAGGGTACTTGGTCTTTTCCAGAAGTACAGCAAATGCCACTTGCAATAGGAGCATGTTTGATGGATGGCTGGTTTAGGGTTTTTTGTTAGTTTTTTTGAAGTAATAATAAACAAACCAAATTAAATTCAGTCCTTAATTAAACTTGGATCCCATTAGCCTACCTACAGTAATAATGCTAAATTATTGATAAGACCTTTGAATCTCACACAGGCATAAATAAATGCTCGAGCTGCAGCTTCTGGAAGAAAGAGAAAGAATTATTTTTCTCTTTACCTTAAATAAACCCATCCCTTCACTTTCCTCAGCTGCGGGGAGCAAAGAAGCGATTCCTGCATTCAATGGTGCCCTCTGCTGTGAGGAAAGTCCAGGCACTTTGCAGCTCCTGACCCTCCAAGCATCGGATAGAGCTCGGTTCCAAGCTAGGACTCATCCCAGGCTGCAGATGGCCACATCCTCATGTTTTTCTTGAACACCTCCAGGGACAGTGACTCCACTACCTCACTGGGCAGACTGTTTCAGTACAGCACAACTCCTTCTGGGGAGAAACTGTGGCTAATATCCAACCTGAACCTTTCCTGGCATAACTCAAAGCCATTCCTTCTTGTTCTATTGCTGTTACCTGGTAGAAGAGGTCAACCCTCACCACACTACAACCTCCTTTCAGGTCATTGTAGAGAGCGATGAGGTCTCCCCTGAGCCACCTCTTCTCCAGACTGAACAATGCCAGTTTTGTCAGCTGCCCCCCATAAGACCTGCTCTCCAGACCCTTCATAGCTTTGTTGCCTTTCTCTGGACGCCCTCCAGGGCTTCAATGTCTTTCTTGTAGCACAGGGTCCAAAACTGAACACAGTACTCAAGGTGCAGCCCTGCCAGTGCCCACTATAGAGGGCCTATCACCCCCCTGCTCCTGCTGGCTGCACTATTTCTGATACAAGTAAAACAAATGTCCTGTTTGATTCAATGTTTTGCAGTCAGCTCTGGCTGGAACTAAAAGGGCTGCATGTAGAATTGGCAAGACATGTATGCAACTGTTGCAGGTTTTGCACTTTTAATTGTTCTTTACCTCCTATGTTGGCAACCTCCATTAAAGCAGGTTTACAGCTGATACATACCGTAAATAATGAGATCTTGAAATGTCACAGAAACCTAGTGTAGGTTTCATTAAATGTGGTACCAGCTATAGAAGATATGTACTAGATTTCACTGACTTAATCTTTTGATCTGCTTTGTGCTTCATTTGGTGGTGTCATGGGAAACCTAGTATATATTACCCAGCGTACTTCAGCAGTAGCTCCAACCTGGAGGAGCTGGTGCTCCTCACACAAGTGCAGAGGGTTCATCTTCTCATTCCACCTACAGGTGAATTGCAAGAAACTTTTCTCAGATTTTGAACAGTTTTCTCTAAACAGATAATGAAAAGCAAATGTCTCTGCTATCCTTTTCTATCTGGAGCCTGTATAACACTAACCTGAATGCCCAACGAGTTGGAACTGAATTCAAAAGAGGAAAATGCATTAAAAATTCACATTTCCCTTTTTGGCTTTTCTTATACTTTCTTAATTGCAACATACCTTGTTAAAATAATTACTAAAGTAACTGTATTTTATTTCCATCATATTTTATGTAGAAAATACTGGAAGACTTCTTGAAGTTATCATGACTTTATTTTGCTCCAAAATGAAACAGATAAAGCTATAGAGTTTAATGAAATGTTTAAATTTAGACAGAGCATACTGTTCTATGTACTGTCTACTAAGAATGTGGTTTCTAAGGATATTTTTTTCAGATAATGCTAATGTTCATCACATCTCAGGGAATTATAAGAGTTTTTTTGAGGGGCCAATCTTAATTCTGTACTTAAATAAAGTAAGAAATCCAGACCTCCTTAGTAACGTGCAACACTTTCGTACATCTTTGTTCAGTGACATTATTCCCACTGAGACTGCACTGAAATAGCATATCCCAAGTGAGCAGATATAATGGAATCCGCTAAAAGGGAGTATTTCTTTTCAAAAACTGAACCAGAATAGTCTTTTATGAAGTGATTAAAACACAAAGGAAGACTTTTTATAGATATATTAATGTCTTTTATTACCTTAACATGTGGTAACTTATCCAAAATCTTCATGTAGTGTTATTTCTATTTAACCAGTGTTTTGTGATCAGTCTGTAACCCAAGATTATCATAGCTCAAGGGCTGCAGCAAAGCATCTTTGATAGCAGAAATTAAATAATAATAATAAAAAAAAGTTTAATCTATAGGATGGTAATCTCAAAATTGCAGGTGACTTGGGCAAAGAAGTCAAATGCTTTTATAGAGCATGTAATTTTCCTAAGATACAAATTAGGCTAGTAGCATTTCACACAGAAGGGAACTGAGAAAAAGGCAGAGAAACAAAACAACACACACAAGTTCATCTAGCTGAACAACAGCAGAGGCAGATTATTTCTGAACAGAATAAAACCCTGATAGGCTGAATCCTACTGAGGTACTCCTTCTGTTTTGCCACAAGAGAACTTTTTTTATCCTCAGAAACAAAACAGAAAATTTAAAACACAATCTGCTAGTAAAATCCCTGCAGGTAGAATCCAGCGCTTCAGCAGAGACCCCTTATGCCAATAAGTGAACTTGCTTGTGCATAGAGGAGATCTGTATAAAAGAGCTCCAGTGTGCAATAAGCCCTGCAGTATTAGGGCTCAAATCAGAACTCACAGTCCTACACCCAAACATCGTAGCAACTTTCTTCACAATCTTGCTAATAGATACAGGGAGAGGACATGTAATTTCCTCATCCACCAGGACAGGATAGCAAACACCAAAATACTTGTGACTGCTTCTTTTGTAACTTCAGGGTAACCTATCACCATCAACAGAGCACAATCTTCAGTTCAGCTACCTGTCCCAGTTCAGTACTGCTAAATTTAGTCCAACTCTCAGATGCACAGTTCTCCAAGCTTGAGCAATGCGTAGTAATAAGGAGAACACATATTCAGCTTAATCTTCAGTGTTCCAATATTTCCTGTGAGGATTCACAGCTCATTACAGAACATCGGAAGCATCTTAACTGCTTATTTCATCAGTGCAAACATTTGTGGGTGAGGAAGAGTTTATAAATTATTTGCTTGAGGTATGTTGCTCTAATGAGAGGAATCTGTTCTGAGTCAACCAAAAGCCACACTTTAGAGGAAGAAAGGTTCATTAGGATGAACAGTGCACTGAATGAAAAGAGGAGTCTGACAAATACAGGACTTGTATTTCTTAATGCTCTAGTTATCTTTTCATGGTGTGTTCATTCAGAATATCTTTTTCTTTCCTTGAAAGAACCTGACAGAAATATTCCTTGAACTCAAGGATTTCTTCTGCCCACATTCCACCTGAGAATTTAAGCAGTGTAAACTCTGCCACCTTTGAGTAATTTTCCTACAATTTCAGCTGTGCTTCTTTTGTGTATGTTTTTCCTGACCTGCCCACCTGGTAAGGCACATCTCTGCCTTAAGGTAACAGGTCAGGTTACTCTTCTGTTTAAATTTAGAGTACTTGTGGGTAGGAAAAATGAAGTTATGCTTATTTATCATCTATCTTTGGATCTACCACAGGAGAAGCAGACGATACTGAGCTCCTAGGAAGGCCTGGAAAAGTAAAAGATCCTGTAATTTCTCTATACGCACGGAGTTCAGGCCCAAAACTTCCACTTACCTGTCTCTTCAGCAAATCGCAACACAAGAGTAGGTGCTGTTTATGGATATCAACCTCAATACAACCTTTCAGGTAAAGATAATTGTGTATCTTTTTACAGTGTCTCTCAGATATTTTGTAACTTCTAAAAAAAAAAAAAATTAATTTTAAAATGGAGGATGTCTAAATAGTTGTTATTGATAAACATGGTGTGTCTGAAGCCACACTGATGTCACATACTCTGAAATAGTCCTGGACCACCTTGAATACCTTCTGCCTCCTCTTTCTCTGAGTTTAGCTTAAAAGGAATATTATGTGCCTACAGCATACTGACTTCAAGAAGGTGAAGATGCTTAACTGTTGTCTTAGGATAAAATATTATCCACTAAGTTTTTGCTCCAAAGAACACTGTTTGTCCTGGTCACTTCCTTAAACATTTATCATTGTAAAACCTATTTGTCTTTGCTCTGTAATCTTTTTTTTTCTCTGCTGTGTAGAAGGAAGAAAATTTTGTGTAATATCGCGAATGTAAACACATTGGTTGCCATGGGAGCAGATGCTGGAGCGATGATTACTGCCTGCAGCTGCGACTTTTGCTAGGTGCCCAATTACCTTACCTGGTTACTCTAATTGAAGGGAGAATGAATACAATGCGCTCTATTTAAGCAAAAGCTTCTTCACTGGCAAATGTATGACAAGTGGTCCAAAGGGTTCACAACCTGTTGTTCACAGCAGCCTGTTTCATATATTTTCATTATGGTATATGTTACATAAGGAGCAGTTCATTAGCAGAGATAAGAGCAAAAGAAGAAAAAATAAAGATGAAGAAATATGTTTATATAATATTTGATGGTTTTACAGCTTCAAATAAACAGCACAGAGAATGAGAAGTCATAAATGTAACAGTTGATATTACTTCTGAGTGTTTTAGAAAGAAAGAAGGAAAGAGGGAAAGGAAAAAGAGGGGAGGAAAGAAAGAAGGAAGGAAGGAAAGAAGGAAGGAAAGAGAGTTGCTTTTCCAGATTCAAGTATCTCTAGAGGTAGTTCAAAACATAGGACAAACAATCAACCTTGGATGATAATAGGATTCTCACCCAACTCCCTTCCTGTCTCTTACCCCTAATTAACTGGTACAATAGCAGCCAAAATCCAACATAGAGAGCTATGAAGGCAATATCTGAGGATAGAGATTTCCAAGTACTTGTCAGCCAGTGCAAGAGCTACTGGAATTAGCAAAGGAGCAATGGAAAACTGAGACTGCGCTTGCAAAAAGCAAAATTACGGAGGGAAAGTTTGCAGACCAAATTGCTGGCAAACCTTTGAAAGCGGAAGCATGGAATGTTCTGTCTTTTTTTAATACACTAGGAAGCAGAACTCCATGTCCACTCCTTGTACAAAAAAAAAAAAAAAAAAAAAAAACCAGCAAAAAAATGCATGCAATACCTGACTCCAATAAATCTCTCTTCTACACAAAATTAATCCCTCTAGACCACAAGTTCTGGCTGGCAATAGGTCTAAAGTGACAGCATTAATTAGTGTTAAATGGATTCATGTGTAAGGACTGAAGGCCTGGAATTTTTTCTTATTTATCTTTGAAAAGCAAAGGATAAGTTTTGAAGTGCTACATTCTCTAGGTTTCACGCTACTGTTGATGACAGGACATAAGCCCCAAAATTTTAGTTCTTTCCAACAGACCTTGTTCATGTAGAATGTTTACTGACTTTTTGCCATAAACACACAAGGGGGCATTACAGACTGGCTGTAAGTAGCCTGAGATCTTACAGTATCTCAAGAACTGTCTTCAAGTTGTCTCTCCTTTCTGTCCTGCTTCGGAAGTAGGTCCAGTACACTAGAAGAGCATCTGGGATGCAAAACTGGTAGAGAAGCCCATGAAGAGAAGATTTTTGGGGTATCCTTTGGGAGCACCTGAGGTGCTTCAGAAGACTTGCACCATCAACTGCCTCAGTTTCCCAACACCTCTCACACAAGGCAGTCAGAAAATTGCCCTTCATCAGACCTTCTGCATTTTCTCACCCACTTCACAGGGGACTGCCACCCAGAACTCTGATTAGGGAAGTAAATATGCAGTGGCACAGTAGGAGTCAAGGCTAGACCCCATCTACTGGTGCCAAGCAGTGTCAATGACATCATCCAGCCCCGATCCCCAATGCTTCACTCACAAGTTTGCTTGGGATCCTTAGGCTTTGCTCTTGCTCTCAGACCTGACCCTTGATCCTATGCAACTGGACAAATGCTATAGGTGCTCTGTGTGTTATTTGACTTTTCTTCACATTCGGACCTCTGAGGAAAGACCACAGCAATCTTCCCCATCTTCAAATACAGACACAAAACCCTAGAAAGGAATTAACCTCTTGACAACCAGTACTGAGTGCTTTTGACCAGTATTTTTTCCAGACCTGACCTAGATATTTGTCCTCTAAGAAAGGACAGAGATGATGATAGGCACTGCCAACAAGCCGAAGTCTGGCAGTATCCTTGGAGTAAAGACCATCTTAGAATCATAGAATGGCTTGCGTTGGAAGGGACCTCAAAGGTCACCTAGTTCCAACCCCCTGCCATGGGCACTCCAGAGGAGTGGATAATGCCTACGGCTTGCTACATTTGGGGATCAGACAATCTCTAGGGAACAAGGTCTCCTAGATATACCTTCTCCTCAAGTCTTTGTTATCTGTCTAAATACACAGTGCTGTACCTCAGGCAATGTTCCATGCTGGGTAATTTGTTTGATTACTGCACACAGATTGGAGGGAAGAAGTACTAGGAACACTTTGCATGTCACAAGGGCTAAATGACAAGATTGAGGATGTGTCATCCAGTGTTTGATGTAAATATACTTAAATCCCCCTAGCACATTTCAGTGATCCACTGGTAAGGTCTGTTTGTCCTCAGCACCTTTACAGAGACAGCCCTGGGGAAAGATTTAGGAGAGTAGACGCGGCCTAATAATTAAAAGTTAGTCTGGCTTTGATTCTTAATTCAGCAGAATATGCTATAAATTTACTTTGAAAAACACAACCTCCTAAGCCAATGATGCTTGTACTTAGGTCTCAAAGTGCATCCTGAAGGTTAAACATTTTCCAAGCAGAGACAGCAGTGTGCATGTACTTCTGAGATGCAAGCAGAAATATATGGATTAACAAGTAAAGATGTGAATTACGTTTTATGGATTTGTCCATTTTAACATAGTTCACAAAATGAATGATTTCCTCTTATCCAAGGCACTCGTTATTCAAAATATTCTTTATTTATTGTTTGTAATAGCCTATAGCATACTAAACCAAATAGTGTCTATTTAATTAAACCCCTGAATATACATTGCAAAAGTACATAGAATTTCCAGTACACTTACTAGTGTTTGTGTCATCAATGTTGTAAAGTTGGTATTAGGATTTTGAAAGAGTACACAGAGAAGTTAGAAAAGTAAAATAATTTGAGTACCTTTATGAAACCTACTGGCTGTAAATCCAATCCTAGAACCTAAATATCTCTCAAATTATGTCCCCTTGATCATAAACCGTTAATTATAACTAACAAAAAGCAGTAAAACTTCCTAAGGTCAATATTTAAGGCATACTGGTGGTATAAGGTGTGTCTCTGTGAAAGGAAATGAGATCTCATGTGAATAGCAGTAGAAACCATATTGATATTAATCGTTTGTGTTTTATGACCATGTCAGATAATTCAGCACATAAAACCTTTTTTTAAAGAAAACATTTTTTTGTGTGTTGTTCTTAGCACAATGGAATAGTTGCAGTGCAACCAAAAATACATGTTGGAGAAGATAAGAAATTCTCTAGTATATTTATTTCTAATTCAATTAATTTACAAGGAGCAGTAGACAAATGATTATCTTAGCAAGCAGCTACGATAATTTAATCTGAGGTAGAACTAATTCAATTTAAGTTTTCCCTAGTTACTTTATCAGAGAGGAACAGGAATTAGTTTCAAAACAAATCTGAGAAAGTTCTTTGAATGCCAAGATGTGTTCAAAGATGTGTGTAAGAGGTAAAATTGTGCAAATCACATTGTAGAGTATTTATAGTTTGGGGTCTGTATTGTTGTCCAAATAGAAGTTACTCAGTTAAAGCTGGCATTCATTTTTTGCTATTTTTTTTTTCACTAATTAAACATCCTGATATTTTAGAACTGAATATCAACATATTAGACTTATACAGAGTAAATATGAAATAAGATTGTGGTTTTCCATCACTGTTGTAGATAATACTTTTTTCCTCATTCTTTTTTTCTGTTATTGTTGTAGGATTTCACTAACCTGATGATATCAGCAGTGTTTTTCCTGGAATTCATCTTGCATGCATCTTAAGTCAATTTCTAGTTTCTATCTTTATTTGTATTCTAATTTTTGAAAATTTTTCAGAAAATACCATTCAACACATATGGTTTATTGAAGCAGTATTTATTCATTGGCAACGCAAGAATAACTGGCAGTGAGCAATCCTCACTGCTGTGACCGGATGCTCCAGTGTTAAACACGCTCACATTCATCTTCAGTCCAGGATGAAAGTACCCCACAAGGTGCCATATGCACAGCCTACGTATGGGTCACTCCCTGCGGCACCCAGTACTGTGGCTGAGTGAAGGTTTATCACACAGGAAGAATGTTCCATCAAGTCTAGACAGAGGTCATGGTGCTGCTGGGAAGACTTCTGGCAGTGCCAAAGCTGGTTACCTAGGAATTCTAGGTGCACTCAGTGTCTGGGTGCTCAGGACCAGTTGGACAGTCCAAAGTCTGCTGGGACAAACTGGCCAACCTTACGTTCACTATTCTGTTGCATGGCACCTACTGGCTATTTCTTCTTGTTTGCGGAGTTATGCAAATCTAGAAGAGTACAGCATTTTGATTTACTCCTGGGATTCAAACAGAAAACACAAGCAAGACCTTTCCTAATATATTCTCTAATGTACTTGCACTCCACACATGGAACATAAAGCATTTCTACAGAATATTTAACCGCATTTTCTCCTTCTCACCATCCAACAACAAATTAATACTGTACTGATTACATCCAAAGGAAAAATTGCCTCAAATTCTTTAAACAGAAGCACATAGAGAGGGTATTCTCTTATTTCAAGTAATACTAATTATCACATTTAGTTCCATTATCATAAGGCAAATTTTAAGTCATACTATCTGCAGCAACCCAGCAATGGAAAGAAACTGAACATTAAGAAGACTATTGAAGGCTTTCTGTTACCAAGGTAATGCAAACCTTCTTTGTCTGGAAAATTACATAATATTGTGATGCTTTGTGATGCTCACCAAATAACTCTAACATACTTCACCTCCAACAACAGTAAGGACTGCTTAAATCAAGATTTTTAAAAATATGTCAAAAATACCTGGTTATATCTGCAAATACTCACATGTTAAAGGAGATGAAGTTGTTAAAGCACTAGACTGCAATGCAAGGGAACTGAGAGGTGGTACTCTTTGGCTTTCCGACAGTATCTTGCACAATTCATTAAGGACCACATTTATAACAGTCTCTGACATTTAAAGATGCAGGATAGTTCCTAGTGAGATTTGGAGTTCTCAAATCAACTGCACGGTGTCCAATGGGTTACTGAACCCAGCACACCTTGAAATCAATGGACAACATCCTGCTGATCTCAGTGGTTTATAAGATTGTGCTTTTCTAGACTGTACAGAAAAAGAAAAAAGAAAAAAAGAAAAGAAAAAGAAAAGAAAAAAAAGGAAAAAAAAGGAAAACTATCTCTCGCCTAGCCTGCTTTGCCTAGACTTTTTAAATGGTGAGACTTATGAGGCAGCTACCACTGGAGAGTGAAAGGATAAAGGAAAAATTACCAAGTATCTAACTTCATACTTATCTTGTCCCAGTGCAATATAACAAATGAACAGCCATGACTCACATGAATGTATTACTTCAGTGATCACAAAAAATTAATGGTAATTGCAAGGAGTCAGCAAGAGGGAATAGTATGTTATATTGCACTCTGTAATTCACAGTGAAGAGAGTAGGCCCCTGATATGTCATGGCTGAAATTACACATACTTGGCCAGAAGCAGGAATTAAAAACGCTTGGGCACAAATATCAGGATTAAATGTGCACTGAAAGTTACATACTTAAGCACATACAGCCCTGTCAGTTCCATTTGACATTTCCTACTAATTAGATTCCTTTTAACTGTATGTGTTGAATTCTGAATTACACTTTGTTCGACCAGCATCAGACAGGGGAATTTCAAGTGGAAGGAGTACAGTACTGGCAGAAACTGTCAATCTGAAAAAAAAAATCTTAGAATCATAGAATAGCTTAAAGTGGAAGAGGCTTTTAAGCCCACTCTGCCCCTAGCCCCTGCCATGAGCAGGGCTGCCATCCATCAGACTAGGCTGCACAGAACCCCATCCAACCTGGCCTTGACCGCCTTCAGGGATGGGGCATCTACAGATTTCTGGTCAACATGTTCCACTGCCTTGCCACCTTCTGAGTAAACTTCTTCCTAATATCTAACGTAGACCTCCCTTCTTTCAGCTTAAAGTCTTTTTCCTTGCCCTATCACAATCAGACCATGTAAAAAGTCAGTTCCTTCCTTATTGTAACTTCCACTCAAGTACTGGAAAGCCACAATGAGGTCACTCCAGAGCCTTCTCTTCTCAACCTTTTTTTTTTTTTTTTTCATACAAGAGGTGCACCAGCCCTATGAGCATCTTTGTAGTCCTCCTCTGGACCCACTCCAACAGCAATTCATCCTTTCTGTGCTGGGGCCCCAGGCTTGGACACAGTTCTGCAGATGGGGCCTCACAAGGGTAGAGAAGAGGGGGACAATCACCTCCATCTCCCTGCTGGCCACCCCTCTTTTGATGCAGCACAGGATACTGTTGGTCGTCTGAGTTTAAAGTAAACACTGCTGGTTCATGTCCAGCTTTTCATCCACTACGATTCCCAAGTCCTTCTCTGCAGGACTATTGTCAGGGAGTTCTTCTCCCAGTCTGTACATATATCTGGGATTATTTTGACCCACATGTAACACTTTGCTCTCGGCCTTTTTTAACCTGGGCCCACTTTTCAAGCCTGACCATGTCCCTCTGCATGACAACAGTTTGGTGTCATCAGAAAACTTGCTGAGGATACACTCAATCCCACTGTCTATATCATTGATAAAGAATTTGAAGAGTGCCAGTCTCAAAACAAATCCCTGGAAGATATCACTCATCACTGGCTTCCACCTGGACATAGGGTTGCTGACCAAAGCCCTCTGGCTGCAACCATCCAACCAATTTCTTATCCACCAAATAGTCCTGCTATCAAATCCATATCTTTCCAACTTACAGATAAGGATGTGGTGCAGAACTATATAAAAGGCCCTACACAAGTGCATGTAGATGATATCAGTTGCCCTTCCTTTGTCCACTGATGTCATCACTCCATTTTAGAAGACCAGACAAGATCAATCCACATCACGGCAATGGATATGCTTCCCAGAGTCTCAGGTAGTCATTACAGCTGCTCACTGAACAAATTAGTATTAATTGCGTAAGTGACTTTTGATTTTGGAAGCCTTCTGTTCCAGATCAGTTCATTTTGGTTCAAACCGTACCAGCCTAATAAAGTCATGTACACTGGAGTGGCCAGTGAATAAATTCTTCTCCCTGAATAGATTTGGAAATAAAGAAATGTATTAGAATACACTATTCTTTAAAGCTTGCCTTATGTTCCTCACATCTTCAATATTTATTTTTGTCTTTGCCCATTTTTTCTTTCACTATGTATAGAAGGAAGAAATATGGATTCTCAGTTTCTCAGATTTGTTCAATCAGGCACTTATACAGAATGTAGTTAACAGAAAACTGAGTTTCAGTAGTCTGGCCACTAAAAAGATGCAGGAGCAGGAAATATACATAATAAAGTCCTTATTTCTTTCCTATGTGTGCTACAGTATGGTTTTCTCAGTGATCTGCTATGTTCTTGAGTCAAAATCCTATCTTTCCTATCCTCCACAGTCCGCAAGATGGTAGCTGATAGTCTTCCTTCTACCAGTCTTACATAGACTGTTTTACAAGAAACAAGTGATACATAATCTGCTGCTTTCTTTCTAACAGCATACCCTAGCACGCTGGAAAAGAAGGAAGTGCAATAAAGTAATACAGCTCCAGTTCTGCCTGATTTCCCTTGGCAATTAAACCATCTCATGGGAAGATGGTAGAAGGATGGTCAAGGGCACACTCAGAGAAAGTCTAGGTCTATATTCCAGAGTCTATGTCATGTCCTTCATGCAAGACTCTAGAGCTTTCTGTGCCGTTTCTGAATGCACACAGTAGCAGAACTCACAACCTCTACCCTATACTGCAATTCATTGTTCCAGTTTATATAATTCCTTAATTACTAGAGGGCTTATTTCCTGCTAAGAAATTAAGGAAACAAGAACAGTGGAAGAGCACTGGTAATGAAGCTGGTGACTTTTTGTCCTTCTAGAAATGTTTCACTAGTGTATTTTTGATTCTACAATTGAACCACAGTTGAATAAAACAATTTGTTAATCAAAATATCCTGTTTCATTTTTCAGAATTTTTACATTGAATTTACAACATATTTTGTTTGAGATTCTACGTGCCTCCCTCTTCCTATTACTGAGCAATCACATCTTTGTAGTACTTTCCAAAGAAGGCTAAAAGTATTCCGGAGGTTATCTAAGGACAGACTCTGGTAGATGATTCAGACACCTTCTTCTCCTCATCTGACATTTAGCAGCCTGCCTCCTTGTATTCTTTCCAGGTTTATCTATGCAAGACAAAATCTTCTTTCTCTCTTTTTTTTTTTTTTT
>PPHD01009677.1:0-20387 GCA_002909625.1 Bambusicola thoracicus | reverse complement strand
TGAAAGCTATTCCAGATGTGTGGGTGATAACTAGTTCTCCATTCTCACTCTTGGCACAGTATTTCAATAGCTACTCTTTACTGAAGGCAGCAATAAGGACCACAGGCACAAAATTTCAGCAGAAAAAAAAGAAATAAAAGTGAAGCTATAATGTGGCTAGTACAGAAAATAAGAGAAAAGGCTTGGTCAAAACCTACACAACTTGGAGTCAGCACAACTGTTTTTAAAAGGAATAAACAAACAGCAAACTACAAAGCTTCCCTCCTGAACTATTAAAAGAGACACTACAATGAAGTTAACTTCCAAAACATCAATTGGCCTTTAACAAAAGGCATAAAAGGATAGGTTTTGCAGGGAAAGAGAAAGAAGAATACTTTTAAGTGTTATAATCAAAAGAAAAACGAAACTGGCCTCAAGTTTGTTTTGCCTCATCTGCTGTTTTCAATGAAAGTCAGCAAGAGGCCACCCATAGCCAGAATGCCCAGATATCACTGCAGAACAAAGGTCCCAAATATTGAAGTTTTCACACATACACAAAAAAGGAAGTCAAGTTCCATACAAAAGGCAGAGGTTTGTTTATGCTAGAATACTTGTAATCACTGCTAAAAGGAAGCTGTGGTTTTATTTTTAGGGATCTATTTTTAGAGAAGGCATTATCTCAATATTGTCATTTTATGGCATTAGAGGGAAAAAATGATTTCCTTTTTCTAAACTTAGAGTCAATACATTTCCCGTAAGAAAGGAAAAACAAAGCTAAGAAGACCACACCAAAACAAACAGAAAACCTCCCCACAGTGAAAAATGAGAAAATCTTTCAGGAATCTTCTTTCCTGTATTAGATAGTGAATCAGTTACAAACAGGTTACCAATGCTTCTTAGTCTCACACATTTGAAGAAAACTAGATAGCTGCTATTCTCAAAGAAAACAACCTTTTTGAAGAGCCTTGGATTTGATAAAAGGCTATTTTTAGAAGATGCCACTGATGTTGGAATTACACCACACTACTTACTCTTAGGTCATATGCCATAGAGACTCATTTCCAAGCCTCTGAGTGTTGCTAGCGTAACAAGCCAGTTACTGCAGAGTCACCCATTCAGTGACCAGCAAATCCCTGACCTCCAACCCATCCCTAACATACACATAAACACGGTACACTAGAATCATGACCATACGGTCAAACCACTCCAGAGAAAACAGGTTTGATAATAACCCTGCAATTAAGGATTTTTTAAGGATGGTGCAACTCACTACACTATCTAGAAACACATATAAAACAGGTCAACTGGCCAAGGCAAGGAAGGTACAAGGTAGGGCTAATTTAACCATGGGGCTGACTCTTGGTTTCAAGTTGCCTGTACAGGCTGAAGGCCACATTTTGTGTTAATACACTCTACAATATCTGCTTTCCACCCACAATCAATTATCTTCCAGTACCTCAAGGGTGGATGAAAGTATGTCTTATCAGTAACACACAATTGCTACTATATTTCCTCAGGACCATTCCCATAAAACACAGAAGTTAATCAGCACAGTCACCTATTTTGGAATTATATTTGCAGAATTGCAACCAGACTCAAGAGTTAATTTTAAATTCTACAGAGTTTCTTATCTGTAGAAACGTTGTCTACAGCACCAACCTTGTACGTAGTCAGAACTCTCTATTTTGTTTCTACTGAAGAAAAACAATCATGGGATTTCATAGATCAGCTTCATCGTTTTCTCATAACTAATGCTTACACTACAAGACACACTGCTTTAAGTATCACGAAGCTGATGTAATAAAAAATTGCCAAGAAGAATGAGAGAAGCAGCTAATCAGAGCAGGTCAACCACAGGGAAGAAATGCTAGAGTTCATCCTGCACTGCTGTTTTAGATACGCCTCTATACGAGCTTAAGATAGATACAACTGCTTTAGTGGTCCCTCACTATTTGTATAGGATAAATTAAATCGAGATTTGTTTTTGCAGAAAACAAGAGCTTTTTTTCATAGTGCAAATGGATTTACATACATAGAGCATTCTCTGCCCTGACATGAAAGGAGTCAGGCCAATATGGCAGCATGTCCTGCTCCCTTCAATTTGCTATTCCTGCTCTTTTTAGAGCTTTTAAAGTATAATGTACACTGCCATCATGATTTACTCTATTCCAGCAGCAGGCTTTGATTGCCCAAAATGGCACAGATGTTTCCACTGCAAGCTTAAAGACAAAGGTTACTGAAAAAGAGGAGAGAAAATACATACAAAGGTACACAGGAGAAAACTCTCAAGTTTTAAGTTTTAAATCAAGATCACTTTCAGTACATTCCTTTTTTTTTTTTTTTTTTTTTTTTTTTTAAATAGGAGTGTTGGGGACTTTTATTTCTGTATAGGTACAAATTTACCCCAGCATCCACACCCCACTCAACAGCTCATTCTCCAGTAAACATACTATTGCTACAGCAGCTGCTGTACAATTCAGCGGTGGTCAGGCAAAGGACAGTAGCATGCCCCTGTACATCTTCACCTACCTGCATTACATGCAGCCATGCACAGGCAGCTCATATGAAGCAGTCATGCATTATTCAGTCCTTGTCTCTCATTGGCTCTTCTTCCACCTGCTCCACTGAACTGCACGCTACAGCGGGAAATAGTTGTTGCAAGAAGCTGTCAACATACTTCCTGCCCTTCCAGTGCAGAAGTGGGGGAAGTTCTGCAGGGTCAGATAACCCAGCTCAGCATGCACGGGGATGCATGCTGTTTCCAAGAAAACAAAATGGTGTACCACACCTTTACTTCAGCTCTGCAACACTAAATTTCTGAGATAGATGTAGATGCCTCCTTTTAATTGCATGCCTTGGAATATGGAGGACTGATAATCCTTTTTCCACTAGATAAATCATCCTTGCCATTAGTCATGTAGTAGTCAACACATAGCAATGTCACATACTGAAAAATGCTGAACTGAGTGTAGCTGTTACAAGTGCCATACAGCAAGAGCACATCATCATACCCCAAATGCAAGGCTCACAACCACAAGTTCCACAACTCCACACAGCAAAACAACCTCTCTTCTCTATTTCGTTAAGGGTACAGCTTCTTAGTTTTGTTCAATCAACCCACCCACCTTCTGCAATTTTGGAAGCAGTAGAGGAGGAAAGCCCTCATTATGTATTTCTCATTGTTAACTGCACATTCTCCCCTTGTTCTTCTGTAGTTTAAATTCAAGTAGTAAACAGTGGTAGAAATTGTGTGAATTCCAGCACCACCATGTCAACTTTATGCAGATAAAATTCTTTAAAGCCATAAAGATGTCCTTCTACCCCCCTGACCCTCATTACCCCCTACGGTTGGATAAGCTTATTTTTCAATGTTTGGCAACAGAGCAAGCATATTAGATCACAAAGGACCAAGTCTGTTGCTGCTGTTTTCCTTTTGAGCTTCTGTAATTAGGACTCCAGTATTTGGAAACTAAAATGAAAAAAAATGCACTGTGGTACAGAAAACTATCAATATTAACGAAGAAGCCACATTTCCAGCTTTTAAAAATATTCTGTTTGAGGTTAAATCTGCATATCTAAAAGTGACCTATTTGGAGTAAGTATGTCACCAAGTTCAACATTTAGGGCAGTATTTGTGTAATAATTTTAGTTAGCCCTAAAAGCGAGAGCTCTATCCACCTCAACATAAGCACTCATAAAAGAAAAACAACTAAAAAAATCTATTCATAAACCTCTTCCCAAAGTGTACTGGGGCAGAGCATCAGAACTGTCTTGGCTAGGATATATTTGACTTTCAGAATGAATCAGATTATATAAGAGTGATGTTCATTTTTAATTAAGCTAAACCCAACCCCTTCGCAAACACAAATTCACATCTTCTCTAGCATATATTTACTTATTGTAGAAGTGACACATTAAGATTTCTCTCATTCTGCAATGCTCCTAAAAGTCAACACTGACAATATTCTGTGGGGAAAAAGACTGCAGAGCAAGCATTCTTTGCAAAGTCTCCTTTCAAGATTAAGCCCATTATTCACAAGTTAAAATAGCATCATTTGGCTCTTCTGAGGTACACAGACAACATGAAGTATTTTTCCATAGTTAAAAACTGAATTGAGAAATTCTAATGAGAATTATATATATTATTGTGAAATATTTTACCCATGACTGCTTTCTGTACTAAAATTAAAGCAAGTATCAGAAAGCTCTGTTTTCAGCAGCACAATCAGGAGCATGAAGGACTACAAAAAAAAGCAATCAGTTAATGTAACCAAGTTAATGTGAATGTCAGTTTCAAAACTAATGCCAGCAAACAGTTATGTTTAAAATACACTGAGATATTATTCAGAATTTATAGAAGTGCAAGCATTTTATACAGGTTCTTTTTAAATTGAGGTTGTGTAACCCATAGAACGCAACTAGAAGCTGTATGTTGGAGAGCCACATTTTCCCTCCTAAATTTGCTTGCCTTTAGACATAGAACACTTTATACAACATTTTCGTGGTTAGCAAGAGCGTTTAAACTTCTCTGAACTAAAGAAGCTTTTGTGTTCACAACACCTGAGGCAGACTACCTTATATAATTTTATTTTGTCCTCTGCATGACAGCGTTGGTTTGCCTGAACTACAAAATTGAAAATGAAACCTATTTGTGCATGTAGATTGGAAATGATTAACCTTACAATGAAGCATTTGAACATGGATAGCATCAGCTGGAGTAAGTTAGAGTTCCTTCCCAGCATTACTAGTTTTTCTGTTCCTATTCTTCAGGAACTGTTACAGCACAGTGCTTCCCACACAACTGTCTTGCATACAATCATGCTTGTGTCTTTCAGTCTAAGGATAGAAAACCCAAACATTAAAAAGGCAAACAGAAGTGGCAACATGCAGTCTCCAGGAATCCTGAAAGTTAAGTCTCATTTTTGGGGAGGTGGAAGAGTGGTGGGTTGGGTAAAATTAAGCCTCATTTTTTTCTTGAAGTGAGGTTTTTTTGTTTGTTTGTTTTTACCAAAAGTACAGTTTCCTCAATTCTGAGGGTCTGAAAAGACAGACTACATATTTTATTTCTACCCTTACATAAGAAAAACAGGAGCATCTTACGAGCGCATGGGGATATGTTCTCATACTGGCTACCTTCCCAATGCTGCTAGTCATTTGGATGAACCAGAGCGAAAAAGCGAAGCACAGCAAGGCACCGAGCGAGCTTATGCTGCCAGTAATTCGGAGGGGCTTTCTGGCTATTTATCTCTGCTTCTGAAGTTCATTGTTTTACACTATTTTTTCTCACTCATTAGGTTTGCCTTTCATTTATCTGATGTCAAAACCTCTGGAGATGAAAGGACATCACTCTCCCAGACAGAATCACAAAGCGGTAAGAACTCAGGCATCTGACAGACCATACCTTACCGTCTTGCAAAAGTGCACTGGGGATTTGTACCTTGAGTCTGAACAGACCCAGTAGGGATGCCAAAACGGAGTGTTTTAAAAGAATTTAAAAACAGAAAACACAAAGGATACTTTAAGTGATGTGTGTGCTAGGAGGTGCAATAATTATTGCTCAAAAGAAGGCTTGATAAAATAAGTCTCTTAAAAAAGCCCATGCAACTCAGACTGTATCCCTAGCAGTATGCTGGACAAATTCATCACTGCAATCTAAAAAGACCAAACAGTTACAGCATGCCATAAATATTTCCAAATAGTACTACACAAAAAAAACTAGTTGCTTTAACATAGCGAAGAACATGAACAGCCCTATCAAGTAATAACTGATGAACAGTTTAGGAACCACTAGAAAACCAAAGAGTGCTAATCACACAACAAAAGAACTTGCATAGTAAAAAAAACCCACAAAATCAGTGACTCAAACACAAAATACTTCAGAGAGGATTGAGGATAGGGATTGAGATAAACCAAGTAATTGCAAAAAAACCAACAACAACAACAAAAAAACAGCCTTTCAACAATGCAAAGTGGAACTAAAATGTCAAAGGAAATAATGCAAGATATAAATTCCCATTAAAAATGCCTGCTGTAACATAGCATAAAACTTACCTTAGGAAGAAATTAATCAGTAAGTTTTTCTGACTGACATAAAAGTTTTGCTTATTAAAAAAATCAATTATAAAACTGAAGAGTGATTCAGCAACCAAGCAAGGAAACAACCCCTTAGCTCTAGGAATGTAGGCTTTGGGATCTCTGTTGGGAGCTGATTAATAAAACCTAAAATTGTGTCAATTTTTCAATACAGCCTTTTAAATTTTAATTCTACATTTATATTTGTCATCATTTATGTTCTAATGATCTCACTCCATCAATCCAGACGAATAAGAAAAAGCAGACAATTTAACACAGCACTTTGCTTACACAATCATAGTACAGAAGTCTCAGCATAGACAGGAAAAATTACCTTGCTATTACCTGTTATCAAGAGCTCCCAAAGAACTCCACTCTCTGTGCACTACAACGAGCAGCACAAGTTCATAATGTGAACCCAGAAGACCACATTGCTGTATGGAGGATAGAACTGTGGGTAACACTATAAATCTCATTCAGGAGTTAATGTTCTCACCTTTGATGCTTGTCGAAGCCATCGTAAGTATTCAGTGAAGTTATCAAAACAAATGTAGTAAGTCTGGCTTTGAGGTCCAGAAGAGCTAAATGCTAAGCAGTGCTGGTGCTTTTTCACCTCCTCCACCTACAAAAAAGGCAAAGAACTGTTAGTGAACAAGAAACTAAAACCTCTCTACAGAGCACCGCAGAGAAAATTAATGTGTGTCCAAGAGGAGCTCTTCAAGTAGAGCTGTACTAAACCCTCTCAAGTACTTAAGCTGGATATTAACTGTCAAACATCCATGCGATCTACACAAGCAAGAAATAAGAACAGAACCAAAACCTTTCAGTCGGCTTGTCTGTTTTCCAGAATATTAGACAAACTTCTAAAACAAACAGAATGTCTGAAGAAAATTCCTAGCCACGTGACTTAATCTTTTGTCATATGAAAAAAAGATACACAAACTGGAGATGCTGCAGGCAGATAAATTTGGCAACAACTCAAGTTTCGAGTGATAGCGGATGGCTATACTGAAATAAAATATGTTGCTGCTATTTTCAACATTTAAGGCTTCTCTGGAGATTGCTTCCTTTAAACCAGGTTTTTGGGGTTTTTTTTTGGAAAATTTTTTCCCCAATGTATCTGCAACCTCATTTCTGGTTGCCATCTTCAGTACAGCATGCAAGATGTAAAGAAACCACCATAAAGGAGGAAATCACCAAGAATGACATCTTAAGAGACTGAGCACCACAGAAGGCTTCCTATCTACAGTTGTCTTTATGCAACCTAAAAGAGCACAATTTATACCCTGATTATTAAAATCAAGCTTAGCCAAATGCCTCTCTTACACCCCAATTAAATTCTTTGGCATTTCTCAACTTGCTAAAAACACCCCAGAATACATCATCCTGCTACCACACACACGCAGTCCCACACAACTTATGGTCTCAGTGCCTCAGCACTGCATTCTGGAAAGCCTTCACAACCAGGAAGTGCAGAGTATTTATGAGGTTTAGAAAGAATATTTTCTGAGTAATAATTTAAAAAACACTAAGTTCTGTGCCAAGCATCCTCCACTCAAGCTTTGTCAGCAGAAGCCCTCAGAGTACATTTCTTTCTCTGCTTGGTTCTCCTTCTCTTTTAAAATTTGCTGTCAACTTTCAGCTTTACAGTCTTCATGTTTTATGATGTATTTCTGTGCAAATATACTTTTTTTTTTAATTAAATAAAAATGTTTTCTTCTTAAAAAGAAGGCCAACAAGGACCAGAACTCTGCCCTCTTCAGCATGCTGCAGTCAGGAATACAGCTCACTGCCAGAGTTCACATACTGCTGCTATAAAGAAGGGAAAAGGTCTCTACTTTGGTCCCTCCATGGAAGAGTTGAAGAATCACGGAAGTGAGAGAGAAAAGAACTCACAGAAGTTATTACTGTCCGCATTGCTGGTATATAACACATCAACTCCACTCTGCATAGATTCTATTAGGAAGCTTTTTTTCCTCTCCCAATAACTCCAAAGAATCAAACTTATCAGTATACAAAGTAAAACAGTATTATTTCAGGTGTGAATTCATCCTCAGATTAATGATTCTCTTCCCATTACCTTGGCTAATCAAGCCAATAACAGCACTCAATATTCAGACTGAAATGGTAACAGTATAAATCTTACTGTCTTCAGTACAGTTCCACAGATCTAGGAACAGCTGAAGGTAGAAAGGATCTCTGAAGGTCATTGTGTATAAATCCCCTGCTCAAGCAGGGCCAGCTAGAGCAGGTTGCCCAGGACCATGACCAGACAACTTTTGAATATCTCTAAGAGGGAGACTCTACAACCTCTCTGGGCAGCTTATGCCAATGACTGGTCAACTGACGTAGCAAGAAAAAAAAAGAACTTCCTTGTGTTCAGGCAGAATCTCCTGTGTTTCAGATGCATTTCATCAGTAAACAAAAAGCTTCAAAGCTTTTTTATAAATGAATGTGTTTGCTGCTGCAAGCTTATACTAAATCACTACACTAATAACACTGAAAATTAAAAAACAGAAAACCAACCCAACATACAAATAAAAACTGCTGTTACTGCTAATTTTCAGATCTTAGAGTAACACTACATGGATTAAAAACTGATGAAATGACATGGTAAACTTCATACAAAATACAGATTCACGTATCCTTTTGTTTGTGAACTTTTATGCATATTAAACACTATTATGTGTACAAAACACCGCACACAAGGCAGCTGAATGTATCCCCCCTCACTTTTTCTTAGCATTTCAATCCAAATATACCAAATCATTAAGTAGGAATCTTACTGCAATCAAAAATTAGTTATATACTCCAATTTTCTCCCCTAGAAATAAGCTTTTGAGAGGGGTTACGAATTGTGGTAAATGAAGGTGATCTCCATGAAAAAAGAGGTAGGGATTAAGCAAACAAATGCATAAAATAAGAGTAAAAATAAAATCTTACTTTGCCACCAATTAAGGGGAGGACATGCATCTTTCCCGTCTGGCTTTCTTTTACTGATGAAACAATTAGGCATGTTCCACAAAGGATAGCTTGACGTCTTGTCCATCTGTTGACTGGCAAATGTATTTTCCCTTTTCGAACATTGTACATTCCTGAGAGCTGAATCCGCTCAGAGCTGCCAATGCTGTGGGGCTTTCCTGAAATGGAAACAGAAACATCCATTTAATCATGGAAAATTTCTGCCTTTTTCATTCAAGTCGTCCTGGGACTTCATCATCAAGTTCTTTAACTATGGACCACAGTGAAACCAGTGACAACAGCTTCAGAATTAAGTAGTTGATACTCTGTTACTTTCATTTGGTATGTGCAAAAGGGGGTGATGTACTGCATGCACACTCACATCTTTGCATTTCCATCCATCCTTAACATCATGGCTAAATAGCTTCAATAGCTACGGTATACAGTTCCTACTCTTTCTCCAGCCCATCTGTTCAGTCCAAACACCAGAGCAGAGGTAGTACACAATGAAAGCCACAATGTGCACAGATGCAACCCCTGAAAAACCCTGCTTTGGTCCGAGAACTTCAAAGACGGTGAAGTACTTCTGTCTATATTACAATGAATACACAACCTATGATTTAGATTATTAGCAAGGCTAACAATTAGACCAAGTATGTTAAATGATGGTTCGTGCAGCTCATTCTATCAATTAAGAATATTCTACACTATAAAAACCATCGTTAATAAGCACAACACGAAGACAAGCATCTCTCTCATCTCTGTAAGAGAACTGAGTTAGAACTGAGTTCTTTTAGGACATGGATAGAAGGAAGCACAATTCACTCATTCTCATCTGATGAATTTATCTTTTTCAGGTTATCGTATCAAACCCTGAATTATCCAGCCCTTATATTTGGATTCATCCAAATATAGTAATATAGGTAAGGTAACCATATTCAAGTTAAATAAGTTGAGATTATTTCTTGAAGGACACCAGAACTACTGAAACTTTTCAAAGGAGTGCTCATGGATGAAGAACCAAAGGCTACTGTTACTTAAGGTAGCTTCCAAATCACAAGGCAAGATGAACCATTTATTTTCCTACACTAATATTTAACAAAACTCTTCAATTAATAAGTCAAAGCATTAATAACTGGTTGGTTCTCCAGAAAAGCAGGGAGTTGATCCTCTCTTCTAATTCCAGTATTTTCAGAACAGTGCTAATTAAACTAAAGCAGTGACAAGTGCTGCACAGTATTACTATAACTTGCTATTACTAATCTTGTTCGTACAACAGCTCATTTGTCTTAACGAGTCTGCTCTTGCCTTCAGATTAAGACAGAAGACACCCACCACATGGCCACCCCACTGTAGCTCTCTCACCCTCACCTACCTAATACCACTTCTTACCCTTACCTTAAGAAGTAGCCTTCCCAAATCTTCCTGACAGATTAATAAGCCAATGCCTAGACATAGTTAGCTTCAAGCCTTGCTCAGTTCTACTGAACAGTGGCATTTAGCCTACCAATGCCTGCTAGTAGTTTGGACCTGCAGGAACGTTACTGTTGCTTGAAGCTAAAAGACAAACCTCAGTGCTAATAAAAATCTGGGTGCCTCAAGAAAACAGTAACTTCATTGCCAAGCAAATTCAAATTCAACAATAGAAGCTGCGATTAAACACTCCTCTTAAGCCCGATAGAACCGAAGAAGTAGAGAATATCTATACTTTATAGAGCCACCGTACTGTTAAGGAATACAAGTGAGTAAAACAGATCAACACCACCCTAACTGAACAGAAAAGCCAAATCAATATGGAATACAAAAATCACGGTTGCTAAAGTAATTGATAGTTTATCTAGTCCATGCAGAATAATGGACTCGATACTGCACAGCACTGATCAAACAATCTGCTAAGCAGTGAAAACACAACAAAAATCTCTGTAATGGAATACAAAGTGCCTGTGAATTGTCAAAGTATGGCTGTATAAGGAACAGTCATCAGGACTATGGACAGTTTCAACTCAAAAGTGATATTTCAAGTCAGGGCATCTCCCACAACACGTTTTTCCAGGTGGAAAACACCAATTCTCGGAAGTTCTTTTGGATTACTAAGTGGATAACAAAGAACATGAGATCCCAGTGCAGTGCTGCAGCCTTGGCATGAAACATGAGAACACTCAGAAACAGAGATGTAACATTACCCTATGTACTGTACTGGCAGAATGATTACTGGGATATGACAGCAGGTGCTCGCACTTCACAAAGGGTGATGGAAAATTAGAGAATCTTCAGAAAAGCTACAGAGCCAGGAACCTGACAAGCCTGTTTCCTGGAACCAGATTAAACCATTTGTTTTCTTGAACTAGCTCCATGAAGTTAGGTACAGCTGGACCTGTAAAACTACCCAGCGGCATCTAAATGGAAGTTCCTCAAACTTCACATAAATTCAGAGGTAGTTAAGTTGCAAGTCACATTAATAATTAGCATCATTAGTAAATGTTTACTAGAAAAGTCAGAACAGAGCTATCGCAAAGTCTCCATGCTGGGTACGAACTGTACTTTCCTCTCACATCACAGGCAGATTTGATGGAAAAATTACCAGGGTAAAAGTTTTCAGCTACAAAGGTTTTCACAACAGTCCCTTCAACTTCTAAGCACTTCAGACATATTTTCCTAACAAATTCTGCCCACTGCTACATTAATGCTGAAAGATTCTTGATGAGAACATACAAAGCTAAAATATTGAGCCCATTTCATTATAGCAAAAGGTTTCCCTCTTCCTATTCTTGTCTACACCGCTGCATAACTTGTAAAACCTACATTTGATGTTGGATCACATGACGTTGCCTGAGATGCAATCAGCTCATGTATCATTCAGTTTTCTTCCTAGTAAAGGGCTGTTACCATTCAGACTTAATCGTATCAAAATGCTTCATTATCACGCAAAGGAAAAAAAAATCCTCCAGAAGCTGCTGGCTTCTTTTGTTTTGAACTAGAGGTTAAGTAAAGATCTCTAAATGCACTGAAATTTCACAGGTAATTCAGAGTAAAAGCTGATTGGAAAAAAAGCAAATTTGCTGACTGAAAGATAAGCCTGAACAGTGTTTAAAGGCTCAGCGACTTGCTGGCAAAGAGCATATAGGTAAGAAAAACAGAACGTGAGCAGGTTATGGAATTACAGCCACAACAGAAGAGGGATGGGACACCAGAAAGGCACAGCTATCCTAATGCTTGCTGCTCCTCACTTCACCGAGGAGAGCAGCAGGTGGCAGAGCGTCACACTGCCCCACAGCCAAAGCACACAGCCAAAGCACGGCCCACAGAGCACACCACTGGCAGCGAGGGAGCAGGAAGAGAAGGAAGACTCACGTGTACCCGTGCTTTTTATGACTTGAAAAATAATGCAATGAGAAGGCCCCCGCCATTAGTGCAAATGACCTTTTCCCTCAACAGATACAGAAGGGATGGGACAATAAGAACTTCACCAGAATACCTTCAGGCGAAGGGTCAAAGGGCGCAAGTTACGGTATCATCAGTGTGCCACCACCAAACGTCAATTAAGCAACCTACCAGTGCTGGTGAAAAAGGATCACCCGTTCTGAAATCATCCTCTGTCTCAGACCTCCCACTTGAGATTCACTTTATGAATTTCCTTCAGTTTTAACTACACCCAGAGGGAGCAGACAAGTTTTCAGTAGGCCCTGTGATATTATATTGAAGCAGACAGTTGCGCAGATAAAAAGGTATCGATGATCCTTTGTGACTTGAAACACAAATTCCAATCCTGCCAAAAGCTTGAAGATAATCACTGTTGCCTCGATCAGTGTGGAGACAAATATGCCAGAGCATCCAGAAGACTTGCATACCAGAAAATGTTTTTCAAACGCTAAGCCCAACCAGAACAGTTGGAGCGTTTTAGCAAGAAACCATAAAAAGATTATTTTTCATTCTTGTCAGGACTCCAAAACTACTGCAGCTCCTAAGCACACCCACAACAGGACTTTTGTTCCGCACGAAGCATTAGAGGAGATGCCTCAAGGAATTACAAACAGACCACTCATTTGGCTATCTTGACATTCATGGTTGAATTCCTCTCAGTTTTAGCTTGTCCTAAGTCCTGGAGGGAATCTAGTGGTATTTAAAACAAGGACAGAGAAAAGCAGGGGATTTGATCAAAATGGTAGGACAGCTCTCTAGAACCATGAACCATTCACGGGAAGCGTGGATGGGACACCAGACATCCTTTAGTGATCTTAAAACATGAAGACTTTGCAACGAGCAGCTTGAGGAAGCCACCGCTGCACCATATACTGACTCTTACCTAGTGCAAAGACTTCAAATCTTACTAAATACCCACAACCACTTGCTTTGGATGCCGAGTAGAGCTCTTCATCCTAGCAGCAGAAGGCATATGGAATATATTACCATCAGAAATTATGACATACCAGCTCATTATGGGACATAAAGAGTATTTTGGAGGAGAAAGCTCTCGAAGCTCTACAGCTGATTAAGTTGCAAGTACTTATTATCCCACCCTGTTTGAAAAGTACAGCCAATGAAGTCTGCTTCTCAAAAACTATTTAAGACATTACCAAAATAAGAGCGGAGGAAAGTGCTGACATAAAGAGACGCGTTCACTTTTGTGCAGCAGGTTTTATTTTTATTGCTAATGTTGGTGTGACAGAATGAAAGCTAGCAATTCTGAGGTGCACGTGGCACAGCTGGCCGGCTCACTGGAAGGACCAGACTGCCTTTGCTGAGCACTCTCAGGTACTGGTGGTATCAAAGGCTGAATGCTCAGTGGCAACAGCGTCCAAGTTCAAGGCTTTTCAGAAGGGACTGAAGGACTCAGTCTCAGCCCTGATTTAGGGATGGTCTTTTTCAGCTGCAGCTGGGCCAGCAACAGAGGTCGATATTCTCATCTGCACATGGCCAGGTCCTTGGCCTAAGGCCAACATTGCGTCAACCCTACCACATCAGCTGCTTACTGAAAACAGTCCCTAAGCCCTTTCAGGCAAACCCAGCTGTTTTCATTTCTTGTCTCTCTCTGACCAAAAAGAAAGGCAACAGCAACAGCTCAGGGTGAGCAGTTCGGCATGGAGAACAGAGGAAGAGCACACAGAGGCCAGACCTGCAGCATAGTCACTGGAGAGGATATGTAATTAAGCCCACCTACGCTTTTCAGTAAGTAATTTGAAAAACAAGATACTTCCCACACTAACACTTAAGCATCGTGTCATATTGAGTTTTTTTTTCCCCCATATCTACCATGTACAAGTCAAAAGCCAGCAATCAGTCTGAAGATGTTGGTTGGAATCTGGTGAGGAAAGCCAGCTGGTTTCCTAGCTGAGGCAGTGAAATCAACAGAGCAAGTGGATTCCTCAGTGCCTACCTGGAACGCCATTCCTCTGACGTGATTTTAGGAAAAACCTTGCCCCAGCCTTTCCTACAGAGCCCAACACACAACCACCACATGCATAGAATCACCAAGATTGGAAAAGAAATGACTTCCAAAATCATCTAAGCCCGGCCATGCAGCTACTGCCATATTTCCCTACTAAACCATCTCTCTTACTACCCAGCAAGAAGCTGGTGTACTGTTGCTGAATCCTTACTACCAGATTCTTCTGCAGATTTCTATTTCTGCCCAAATCCTTTAATTAAACTCAGAGAAAGCTATTTCCTGCAATACTTTTGAAGCATTTCAGTCATTTAAGGTTGATTCCCCTTGCACTGTAGTCACACTAAGCATGGTCGTGATGACTTCAGGCAAGGTCTCGGTGCAATGAGATGTGTAAAAATAAAGCAGTGAGGTGGATTAAAAAAAAAAAAAAAATGGGAGCAAGCACAGAAAGCACAAAAACCACAAGTAAAAATCCTGAAATTACTACACTGTTCTCATTTTTATTAAAAAAAATATGAAGAAAGCTAATTGTGTTTTTCCTTGCTGAAGGAATCACATTTATAATTTAAGAACAAAAGTACAAAATAAGCAGGTTTTACATTTATTTATATTCAATACCAAGAATTCAACTAGTAGCATCTATCAGCAATCAGAAGATGCTTTTGCAAAGATAGCACATCAAGCATATATAAGGTAAAGTTTAACCAGCAAAACAATTCCAAAACTAAGGACTTGAATTTTTGCACTCAAATCTGCTTAGACTCTTACAAATTCCTACCAGATTTAACACAGCTGCTGATTGATTCTGTATTGCTCTGTGGATCAGGGACTCAGACATCACCACATTGTTTCTATGGGCTTGTAACTATTAGCACAGACCTTTGCAGCATTTTGGTACTCTCCATATTAATATGGGAGCTGGGGTAAGAGCTGAAGTGGTTTATTTCTTTAGAAATCAGCAGTTCAAGCCAAAATACTTGAAGCCTGACACTTTTTCACCTGTGAAAAGATGTTATTTCGTTGTTTTTTCTTTTTAACTGCCTCAATTCAGCTTTTTTTTTTAATGTTCTCTCTGAGACAAAACAGAGTAGAAGACAGACAAGCTTTCAGTCTTTATGAAGCTTATCCCTGCTTTACTGGAAGATCATCCTTAAAGACAGGCATCATCACTGTGTGATATGATGCAATAAAACACAGCCACCAGTTCTACAGGAATAATCCTGCCTTCCATTTACATTAAATCCTCACTAGAAGATTGTATGCATTTCCAGTACAGAAACTCTCCCTTTATTTCTTCCCCCCTCGCAGTTCAATTGTTGTTCACTTGATAATTTCCTGTATCTTATTCTCACTACTTCACACGAGAGACCTGAAAACATGGTATCAACCGTTAAAAAGACACTGCAACCGAAATTTAACAGTATTTCTATCAGGTATTGGGCGTTCCTTCAGAGGAAAATCGTTGCAATAGGTATAGTATCAAAAGTTCAGCATCAACCTGCATAAACCAATAGCTTCTGAGGGAATAAAAAGGAACAGCAGAACACGCTTAGACTCATTGTTGACAGAGCACGACTTCAGTGCCAGGACGATTTAGGTGCAATGGTGAGCAGGGTGCTGCCTGCAATTAAAAGCAAGAAGCACAAGTTCATCTGGATCACTGTGCAGAAGTAAAAGAAGTAAGAGATCCAAAGCCTTTGAATCCAATTGTTTTCATCTTAACAGGTGAACTGCAGACCTATCTGCTCCTAAGCGTTTTGAAGCTTTTTATCAGTTAAGTAGTATAGCATAAGCAAACAAAAGCCAAAGAACACATCCCAAAGACTAACTCAAAACCCACCAAATTCTTAAACTTTTCATCCCATCTTCAGCTTTCCCTGCAAGGCACTCATGGCTGAAAGAGAGGTCTCCACACTTAAACTCAGCCCGCAGCACTTACCACTCACTCTCCTCACTTATCTGCAGGAAATTTAAGCAAGCTGCATGCTGGCAGACAGGGCTGTTTCGGGAAAAAAAAAACGACAACACTCAAAGCACACTTGATACCCTCACTTCTGCTTGTATTAGAAACAACAGAGTGCAAGTGGAACTCGAGTATTATGCCCAAATACTTAAATGCTTCAATATGAAGAAGGCTCATAAAGCTCGGTTCATAAAGAATCTCCTTCAGTAGCAAAACTCAACTGGGAAAGCACCATACCCCACTTCTGCAGAGAAAAGATAATTGAAATACCGTGAGAAGAAGGAACCATCAGAAGTCTTCCTCCCATGCTTGAACGGGGCTATAAAAAAAAAACCTACGCTACTGGTATCCAGAATTCCAGGAAGTACCACCTAAAACAACCTTCTCACCTTGAACTTCAGATTCATTTAATGAAGATGTTCAAGAAGTTCCTCAGTGAGATATTCTACCAATTGTTTTGGCTTGAAATAAATTTAGAGCAGCGTACATCTAATACAGAAAATATTTGTCCCTCTATCTGCTCGTATCTCTCGTAACTCCAAGACTACTTCATCAATATTTCATGTTAGATTTCCATCCTAATGAGGGATAACTTTCTGCACCCATTTACAACTGCATGCACTAATACTAAAAAGTTAAAAATTGAAGACATAGGGTCAAAAAGTTATGCTTTACAAATTTGTTAGTTTTATCACAACTCGGAAAAGAGCACAACTTCAGTAGGATAGGACCCAATGACTGCTGAATTCACCTTTCCTCTTTCTCCCCCTACTCAGTCCCCATAAAGTACAATTGAAGAGAATGCTGGAAATGCACTTTTTGTGAAGTCATGCAAAACTGACTCTTAGTTATCATACTCCCAAAGCACAGTAAAGCCACAAGCAGGGTAAAATCCTTGGCATTCCAAATCTAATGTAATTGCTGTACTGGCAAAAGCTCTGAGCTAACCAACTGTTTTAGGCAAAGCTGGAGTCTTGATGGAATTCAAAAGCAAAACTGCACTGATGACTCCACTGAAGTTAACAGCAGCTTTCAGGTTTTATCAGCATTAGATGCTCAACATGAAGCACAGCAAGTAAGCTCAAAATAACTACTTGAATGCACACTCCTCAGAGGAGGAACAATGACAGCCCCTGGCAGAAGTTCAAAGTTCATCTATATGCCTTAGCATTACGACAAAGAAATCTCTGCTCCTTGTCAGTAGAACTTGAGCAAAGCTTGCCACATTCCCATACTTACCTGCCTTAATCTGAGGCTGGAATATGTGGGCAGTCAAATATTTAAAATATACAGCTACAGAGGAACAAGCACTTTTGAGCACACTAGATTAAGCATTGTTTAATATGAATGTCACATATAATACAAATGTTCTCTGTCAATGTATTCTAGACTAAAATACCATAAACCTCAAGATGATTAAACTATTCCTGCATGTTAAATGCATTCAAGTTCCAAGTACAAAGACTTTCTACCTGCTCCTTCATTACAAAAAACTAAATTTGGTATTCTGCAACATATCTAAAAGCATATGGTGATCTACAATCCTATACAGCTAAAGCATTTTAACTATGACATTTCCTACAATAGACTACTGTACCAGCACTATTGTACAGATCAAAATCTAAATGCAAGTTTCATTATAGGAGCCAGCTGATGAGCATCTTATGTCAAAACAGTTCTGTGCAGTATTACAAAGCTATTACTAGCACATATCAATTATGTCTACTATAAAAATCCCAAACAATTTTTTTTTAAGTGAAACAGCTTTTAAAGATGTTAAATGCTGTCTGGTAAAGTCCCCTCAAAGTTTAGGACAGTAAAAAGAAGGCCAGATTTAAAAACTGTCAGTGCCCACAAGCATTACCTAACAATTAAATAAAAAATGGAAATTGTAGGTAAAACACAGCACCCACTTCAAGTCGGGTGGTTTTGCCTTCAAGAAAGCAAAAAATAAAAACCAAAACCAAGAAGAGAAAGTGCAAGCATATCAGTCAGACAAAATACTTGTTGGTTTTATACACTACATATTTGTAATTCAACTTTATTAACATAATATTTCAACGCAATGACTAGAAGCAATTCCAGCTGGGCAACGTCCCTGTAGACTAGTCTTACTCCATCTTTTAAAGCCAGCCAGCTCAACTTGCTAGGTAAGCGTACTTGTCCTCCTTAACTTTTCTCTTAACAGCAAGAGCATCCGCAAAGAGTTGTGCAGAAATATAGATGATGGAAATGCAGAAACTGGATCAACAGCTGCCCTCAGAAAGCTTCACTACCTTGATTTCTGTCTGCTTGCTGCTGAAAAGGTGTTTCAGTTGCTGAAGAAGGTGCCCCCTTGATCCTCTCTCAATTGACTTGTCATTCAAGTGTTTGGGTTTTTAATTTTACATGACAAAGGTTGGATTATGTTGACATACATTAAACGTGTATGTAAATGCATGCAAATATGCACTAGTAAAAGGCAAGCTTACATAAGAACTCTGTACTTCAGAGCACATTTCTGAGGAAAAAAACAAGGAGAGAACAGCTGATTTTCTAAAGTAAGAGAACAAGGAAACAGTGGGGAGTGGGAGATAAGTATCACAAAGAAACATGAAAGGGAACATTTTTCTCAGTGCCTTTCTACTCCTGGAAACAGAGGCAGAGATGATTTATCACATGTCCCCAGATACCAGGATTGTCACTTTCTTCTCTTTTCCACAACGGAGACTAGAAGTAACCGGATAGCATATGGGAATTGTCTACGAGCGCATGTCAGACAGCTTCATTACAAAGGGCAGGAAAAACAGAAAAACCAGAAAAGATTGGCTTTTTCCATTCCCTCTGAATTAAAATAAACTATTACACATGAGTCATCCCAAACCTATCAGTTTTCTGTCCAGAGCACTCCAAGGGTCCATGAAAGTACAACTCTAAGTGCTAGCTAATAGGGCATTCAGAATTTAAGAATTAAGAATTCCCTTTTTTACATTACACACCCCTATAAGAAAAATGCTGAAAGTTTCCACATCCATAAGCAGGAGAAGAAAAAGCCTGTGCAAGGGTCCAGTTTTCAGGCACACAGTCCCATTAAGAGCTCCTGAAGCCACTTCTAAGGCAGGAAGTTCTGAGACAAAATTAAAACAAGATCAAAATTCAGCTTTGACAGGAAAGTGAGCGTGCTAAAAACAACCCTGTGAACTTGAAGTCAGAGTACAACTAACTCTGGCTCACGATAATTTTAGAAAGAGATCCCTACGTATTCACTTTGAGTACACTGCGCAACACTGGCAGGATCAATCTGAAGCTGGGGTTACCCAGCAAAGCTCTCTGGCCATTACCCAAGTGAGTCTGAAGTGCCCAACCACACACCTGAGAAACCTATCCGAAACACTGAGCACCTTTATTAGCATTTGACAAGACCTTTCAATACCAAGAGAGCAGAGCAGTCCAGCTGGACAATGTTCAGTGCAGAGCACAGGAAAGTCTGTTTATGTATATTGATTGCGGTCAGACCATAACATTTCAATTTTCTTTCACAGAAATGAATGCTTTCTGTACCACTGGAAAAAATATATTGTGGCTTAAGGACACCATTTAAACTGTGTATTCAGAAAAAGCAGGGAAACTTCAACTGTCCCACCACTTGACCCATGTCCAATACTAGCAAGTAATCTCCTCTCAAGGAAAACAAACCCCCAACGCTCCTCCACCCTCTCAAAAAGTACAGCATTTTAAGCCTGACATATCTAAATCTTGTTGAATCTGTGTTGAACCCTCCATCCTGTAAGCAATCGCAATAAAAATTAAAATATGCAAGGTCTTATGTAAGCGGGCTCTATTTTGATCCACCCACTCTGACAGTTCAATTGTCTAAGTGTTTGGGTTCTTACGAAGTAAGAGATCATATCACATTTATTTCTCTGAAAGTCATTTCACAAGTTACCTCCGTGCAGTGGAATGCAAATGGTCTCGATTTTACAAGCAAACTCCAACAGCAAAAATCCTCTGCTATGCAATCTCAGCAACCAATGTACTGAACTCAGC
>PPHD01009676.1:5720-20388 GCA_002909625.1 Bambusicola thoracicus | reverse complement strand
AAAAAAAAAAAAAAAAAGGAAAAAGAACCAGAGAGCTAGAGCAGCTATCAGTCACACCAGCTTCCTAGGAGACATAAAGTCCTGACTGAAGTTTTGGCTCCAAATCAGAGCCAGGTCATTCACACAGGAGAGAAGCACCCTAACCAAACCTATTTATCGCCAGCTTTTGTCCCTTCTTTGGAGCAGCCCTATTCTGTGCACACAACTAGGCATTAGTTGGGCCAGCAAAATGGAGTGGAATTCCTTAGTCTAACAGTTAGGGAATTTGCCTGGGATGTAGCAGGAGCAGGTGCAAGTCCCTCAACTGTGCCTTCCCAGATAGTATGCTTTCCAGCTATTGGCTCATCTCACACAAGTTCAGTGGTTTTGATCCGAAGTGCCTGAGCTGCAAATTATTTCAAAACTCATGTTCACTTATGCCAGAATTTCCCCACAAATCACGATGATTTCAATGCATCAACATTTCCAAACACTATTTCATTTTTCAGAGAATATTTTGCAAGCTGCCAAGACTGAGAGCTGTTTATGTTGCTGACAACTTGAACAACAGGGCTCTAATAGGTTAAAAATAATTCAAAATGAAACCTAAAAATAAACTGTTTTTGAGCTAACCTAGTACTAGATTAACGATATGCCACAGATAAGAGATTTAAGTACCTAGACATTGCTAGCAATTCTAATCACAGATGAAACGGTTGGCTATACTCTGCCATTTTATGCCCTCAGGAGACAGCAAAGGTCATTCAAGTGCACAGATGTGGGATGTGCAGCATACTGGCCAAAAAGAAATTCCAAACTCCAGAAAACGTAGCACCAGGATGGAATACATATAACCACATCACTAGAAGAATGACTGTGAGTCTTTAAGGCAGTGCCTATGGAAAAGAATAAAAGGCCCAACAGGCGCCGGTAAGAACTGGATTTTTGCTTCTGTGACACCATTTGTTTTCTATTATGGATATTTGCGTCTTAGGTTAACATTCCTCTGAGATAAGACCTCATACCTGATAACATTCATCCCCAGGCCAGGCCACAGATCTATGTCCCTGGCACCATACAACTATTTCTGTCTGAAATCCAAAGTACTCCCAAGAACCACATCACTTTATCTTTCTCTCTTTTCTTTTTTTTTTTTTTTTTCTTTCTTTTTATTTTTATTTTTTTAATAGAGATCTGGTCAGAAAAAAATTGCCAGGAAGAGAAAAATGGATCGTGATCCTAGAAAGAGACCCCGAGCACGTATGAAAGACCATATGGTAATGATCAAAGTTGAGGAAAAACAAAAAGCTGCCTTCCACCTGCAAAACAGAATTGTCTGAAGATAGTGAAATGGGAATGCTTTGAAGATAAGCCATCATGCACTGTGGGAAAAGGAGGCAAGAAGTGAAACCTGGTTTTGAGACAATTTCCTAAGGTGCAGTCTGTGATTGGTGAGCGGGGGAGCCAGGTGCTGATTATTTTCTACTCTGTTCTAACATGTAAAAGTCAGCAGAAGTGCTAATTGCATTTGTTACCTGCTTTTCCTCATAACCTTCCTTCCCATGGATAGAAAGCAGACAGAGGAGAAACTGAACATGATCTCAGCTCCTTCTTTGGAAAAAAGTACTTCAGGTAGTCAGTCATCCCCCTTTCAGGATTCCTTTATTGACTTCAGTGGTCTTCCCCTGGCGTGCTTCAAGAAGATAAAGGCTTAAGTTCAAACATGGGCTCTGCAGTTTCTCCCTCCTGTGTCTCTCAATCAGTCTGAAGTCCGAAGGCAGGCACTGATGGAAACTGAGGATGCTATTTTTGAGGTCCCAGCAAAAGAAGTGAGTATACCTAACTCCCTCCACTTTTCTATTGCACTCACTGGTAGCATCTATGCCTCCTTCAGTAGGCATGAGGAATCTTGAGACACAGGAAGTAATTCAAATTTACGCTGCACAAAGTGTGGCAAGTCAGATCTAGAGATGTCATTTCAACAGTTTTAACATCCCTCAGTTACATAATATTGCACTGATCAGAAATAAATCATCTCTTTGACATGAAGAGTGGTACTGACGATTGAATTGCAGATGCTTACTGTGGAGACAGCAGCTGCTTAACTGGTCTGTTTACAGTCATACAAGTGGCTAGAAGAACACAAAGGTGGTTCTATCTAGACCACGTCCTCTTTCTGATAGGGAACAAATGCAGGCAGCTGCCTGGGTCTGCAGGGATGCCTGCTGAGCTGCGTACCTTTGAGTATTCTCACAGCCTCCAGCCATTTACGCTTTAGGGATTTCTAAGCTGGAGGTGGCTTCTGTGTGTTTAATAACCTTTAATGATTCCTCCCCACCCTCCCCCAGCTTGTTTAGTCTCTCTTTTGAGACAAACATTTAGCATTCACATCACACCCATGGCAGACAAAAAGCACTTCTGAAGCTCAGCGCATCTCAGCTCTTCAGATTTTTACACTAGCTAAATGGATCAAAACCTACTGGCTATTAAAGGAATCCGATGTAAGTTAAGTGGGGATATCCACACTGCAGACAGCTCTCACATCACCCGACTTAGAAGCAGGTACCACAGCTGCTGGCATTTGCAGTTTGAAACAAGTTACAGTGATGGGCTGCAGCAAAGTTGTTTCCAATTTACTGTTGTTTTAAAATTTGGATTATATTCACAGTGGCATGATCTGCTTTTTCATAGCCTAGTCATTTAAAGTACTTTTGTTTAAATCATTTAATTTACATAGTTATTACATTTGCCTAAGTGCAAAGCGTGGAAACCCGCCACTGTGCATTTTCAGCGATGTCTTGCAGTACTCCCTGTTGAGTCAAACGCTCCTTTCTCTCTCTGGATTTTGCTTTATGTATATCTGCTAAGAGTGGCTGCAATGAGGGACCATGAATGTTGGAAGTTGAAGTATTTGTTTGCGGTGGTAAAATATCTAATAGTTTGCTTTATGGTGTTTCAGTGAAGTTCTTTAAGTGAGATTTTATGCCAACTGTAATTACGGAGTATTTTACATATTTTAAGGCTACCCTTTAGGATGCTGGCTGGTGAAGGAACTTTGCCATCAGTACTCCAGTAAGCTGAAAATCTGTCTTGTGAAAAATGCACTGTCAGAAGCCAAAAACCTCATGACCCATGCAATACATTAATGAATGAGACAGTCTGCAATGCAAAGGGCACTACACTGCAACATTTCCCCAGCCACGTCTTAACACTCAAAAAGATTTCCTGAAGCACTGCGTAGACATCCCAAATGAGGCAATAAAAACGATCAGATAAGGGGTCAGAGGGAAGAAAGTAAACACAAATCTCATTTCTGAGCAGCTTTCTATGTAATGTTGACAAAATACCAATTTGGCAACAACTTACCAGACTGTCTGTAAACTAAAATGCTGAAAAATCAAAGCACTGACCAGAAAATGTACTGAAATAAGGAAAGAATGTATCAGGGACTGCTTGTAATAAGCAATATGTTCAGCTTTAAATTCACAGTATTTCTCAGTTTGATGTTTTACTTCCCTTCGCTGCTTAAAGCAGAAGGCAGCAATGACAAACTCGCATCTGATTAGAAAAAATCATCTCAACAGACTGACTACAACTTTGCATACATATTCCTGTAACAGACAATCAAGGCAGGCTAATAGACAACTGCTTCACTTGAGAGACATGCAGAAAATTTTCTTGTCTTTCCTACATAATGCAGGAAAATTTAAGCATCTTCCAGTATTTCTAGGTGCTGAGTAAAGAATATCTTGATGTTTTCCTAATCACTTCTGATGGAGTGTTACAAATTGTCCTTACTGCAGCAAGTCCCGCGAAGCCACTGTTTTACTGGGATTTTTTAGGAGGCTAAAGAGTACACATTATTTCTAAGGATGTGCACTTTGTTTAGATGTTTCCACAATGTTAGAAAATAATTCTGAATCTGTGGAATCTAGCCACGTGCACACATCTGAGCACAATAACAAGTTTTAAAAAATCTGATGATTAGTCCTGTCAAAAAAGCCAAGTCTACTTACTCGCTCTTTGCCTCCAAATACCCAGCAGATCTAACTCTCAGGAAAGGCACAAACACATAGCATGTAGTACTGATTTACCTCATGACGTGCCAAGAGTGCGTACAGCTCACAGATGTATCGGCAGTACTGCACAGAGTCCCCACCTGAAGAACAATCTCCACACAATTTGGTAGGTGCGGCACCCCAGGTAATGCACATCACCAAACAGATGCTACTTTCATCAGTTTTGGTAGCCAGAAAACTCTTTAGCTGACAAATTCCAAAACTTCCTGTGTGGAATGATGCTTTGTTTATTTTGAATCTGCATTCTCAATACCTTGTTGCTCTGCTTCTGTAAGAAAACAGTAAATAACAATGCACTGTTCTCTGTATGACTGATGGAGTCTGCTACCATACTCATCCTCAGCTCTCTCCCACAGACTGAAGAGCTAATTCCACTCTACAGACTTGCTCCGTATGAAAGATACTCCTACTTGGAAGAATGCTGTTGCCTCTCTACACAGAAAGGGCTTTTGCAAGCCCTATATAAATCCAGACGGACTACCTGGATTGCCTCATTCACTGACTGACTGCCCTGAAGAACATGAATGTGTTATGTAAAGTGAATTATTTATTACATAGCCAAGCTGACTCATTCTTTTCTATCATATCTGTGCACAGCAGTATACAGAGAGACCTCTGGGGGGGAATAAAACCCCTTGTATTAAGCTTCTGGTGTTAAATTACAGTTAAATTAGTTCAAAATATTGTTTCCTTTTCTACTATATGACAAAACTTTGTAGATAAGGGTAATTCAATTTTCCATTTCATAATATAACTTAATAGTCTCATTTGTTTTAAATTGTCCATTGAATGGCACAGTACGGAATACACTGCTAGAACACTGAAACTGTGCTCTGAGTTCCCTGACATTCCATAGGTTCCTGCATAACACCAGAATTTTAAGAATTGCAGGGCCTTTGTTTTATTAAAAATTGCTTGCTGAAATGACAAATGCTTCTTATCTTCAAAACAAATTGGTATCCTACAAAAAAACTTTGAAATGTATTCCCCCCATCCCCAAAAGAACTGTCCAAAATATATCAAAGCACAGCAGGTATGTGCTCACATTTTGTATGGAATATAGTATATGGGGGAAGAAAACAAACAAAAAAGCTAAAATTCAGCAAAAATGTTCCTGCTTTTAAACAGTACTGAAGTGGTCAATCTTCCAAAATCCCACGCATCAAAATTTTCATATGGTCAAGAGGTGTAAAATAGAAGATATGTACTACATACCTTGCAGTTCTGACATCTGTGTAAGGCTTCTCTGAAGTACTGGTATGCAATTGTCTTGTGATTCTTTGAAATGCAGTTCATTATTTCTGCATAAGATCATTAGATACCTCAGATGTCTGTAAATCTCGCATGTAAATCATGTATTTTACTTGTCAGGAGTTTCAAAATTCTTTTTCTTCCATGAAGAACTTCCAGAAGTTTGAAACATTATAGCCAGGAAGAACTTGATGATGAACAGCTACCTCCAAGATTAAGACGTATCTCTAATCTCATGCAGTGCTTACATTAAGGGCCCCAAAAAGCCCTACAGATTTCTACTGTTGAATAATTAGCGGTTGAGGATACTCAAAAACCTAATTATGGTAGTTTAATTGTTGCATCTTTTGTTTTGATATATTCTAGATTCGTTGAAAATTGTACCTGTCATAACCCAGTGTAGATAAAATCTGGTGTTCACCAATGAAACATTCAATGAACCATTCTAAAGCTGGTCAAGTACGACTTTTGTACGATTTCTGTTTAAGACCAGTGCTGCAGCACTTGATAAGTTAGTAAAGAGGTAATGAGGTTTAATAATTAATAGATTTTTTTGATCTCTAAAATATATTCCTATCAGCAGTAATGTTTTGACTTCTGCAAGCTCCTGAAGTTGATTTCACTCCTAGGGTTTGAAGACTACAGTAGGAATAACGAACAACATCAATGTCGGCATGCTTATTATCAAGAAGCCCTACATCCTACAGCAGAAAACCATCCAAGTCCCAAGAAAGAGGCTGGACAAAAAGAAGTTCTTGTCCCAAACCTCAAACAAACAACTTCAAAGTAGAGTGCATGTTAGAGAACCATGTAGATATATTTCTTACAAATTAGTTTTATTTATGTATATATAAAACAAACAAGAATTTCCTTCCTCTGGCCTCTTCCAAGAAAAAAACAAAATTTAAAATTTGATGTAATGAACGCTCTTTTGAATAATTCTATTAGTTGGAGAAACAAGCTCTAGTTATGAACTGCACAAATCAACATACATCACCTCCGTATGTTAGGTTTACAATAATCATGTTAAGTATTTCCTGTTTATCAGTCATTACCTTGGACTACATAATTTCAAAAACCAAGCACTGCATTGGCTTGTACTTTTTGATTTTAATTTTGATAGCTATCTTACTAATTTCAAAGACCATTTAAGTAAGATGTTCCTGATCTTCACTATCAAAATGCAAAAGGAAAAAGAAAAATAAATAAACAAAACCCCCCCCCACCAGTGGCCCTTTTGGCTCTTCTTTCTACTGTTTCCTTAATAAGAACAGCATATTTGCCAATATTTACCATAGCTGAAATACAGAGATGCAGTAGATTCTGGACTGTTAAGATATCAGTTTGGTGTGGAGCTCCTGGAGGAATTTAGGCTCCGCTCCATAATGCAGCTTTCAAAAAAGATGATGTGGAGCACTAGCTACATCAGCCAATTGGTTGATTACACTGAAACCGCGTATAAACGCTGGTTTAAACAAATGTTAGTAGGCATATAGGGCAGATGATTAAAATTGAAACAAATCTGAACAACATACAGTAGTTTAATGCCTTCTTTTTGCTAAAATTCAGTGGATTGCACTTACACTATTCATGAGCCCTGTGAAGAGAAATGTTTCGACAGTTTCTATTGTGAGAATTGGTTGAGATAAAATTTTAAATTGCACATCAAAAGACATATCCCTCCCCCGATTTGTAATAAATTTCTCAGATCTTGCACTGATATCTCAATTTAAACACAATTTAAAAGAAAAATAAATAAATCAAAAGCCACAGGTATGTAAGACAAAGTATTCAAAACATGATATTGTACATTATTACAGTCAATGTTTTATTGTCTTGTAACATAGACTGAGCTTAGGCTATATATTCAATACTACGGCTGAGGTGCTATCATTACATCTCTTGGTAGGCAACAGGAAACTTCAATGCAGATAAACATGTAACTAGCAATAAAAAACAGAGAGGAATAATTACATAATATGTATACAGTGATGTTGACTGAGGCATCTGGACACTCTTTGACTTAATCTGTGAATAGTTAACCGGTTTGTTTCATGATGGAAGAGAACCACAGAGAAATAATTAGAATCTCAGTCTCTGACTAAGTCTCCTGCACATCTAAGACAAAAACAGTGGTTTCTATTTACGTTATTCAATCCTGTTACTCAGGAATAATGGCATTATTAATTTGAGCAAGAGCAGCTCATAGAACATATGTTTACAGAGAACCATTTAAATTATGTTCAAATGTTAAGTTCTGCATCTCATACTCTGCTATTCAGTTGACAAATTTGTCTTATGTATGAGAAAAAAACCACATTTCTATTGAGTTTGTACATGCTGAAAATTTAAACAAGATACTGAATATAAAATTACTGTGAAAGATAAACCACAACCTTTCTTTAAAGTTGCAGCTGATTGCAAACATTCCTCTTGATAGATTCCTAATGCAGCAATTTTTTAGAAGTATGAACACCCCAAATCTCCTCTATATATAGGGAAGTTTGTAACAGGTTCAATTGGAGACATCAAAAACATTTTAAATAGACATCACAAGATGCATTTGTAGTTTAAAGGTCAAATTTATTAGGAGATTAAGAGATGTATTATACGTGGACTATAAATACAGCACAGCTGACTTTATTCACAGTCAGACACAGCCAATGCCAACTTATTTTGTAGACACCCTTGTTCTTTTGTTCCAGGAAAAGTTTGCACCATAAGACTTGGATTTAGGTTTTGGAATCTTCTTTTCTTCCACGTCATAGTTCCAGCCTAGGAGTTGTGGGGGAAATGGTGATGGGCAGTTGGGGGAGACAAAAATAAAAAAATAAAAAAGAATTTTAAATATTCATAGCATAAAATATAGAGCAAATGCATCTTAAACCTTCTAACTTTAATATCTTTTTCTCCAGATAGGAATCCACTATGTTCCTCCTTTGCAGCTGGCAACAGGGAATACAGAAATGTCATGCACTTGACACATGCCTGGTCTCACAACTGAGAGACTTTGCATACCTCAACTTTCAGTACCCCTACAGAAAACTTGACAGTCACCAGCAAAAAATCTCAACAGGAAACAATCACCATTTCTGTACTGGGACAAAAAATGAAAAAAGGTAGGAAAGAAAGAAAGGTAAGGTCACAAAGTAAAGGTAGCATAGAGAAGTCCAGTCCTAAAAGTTTGGGAAAGAATCAAGACCTTGGAAAGGCAAAGAAAAAGGAAAGGTGAAGGAGCCAAGGTAAGGAAGAGCAAAGAAAAGAATTCAACATCAGAAGGGAGTACAATGCTAAACTTTTTATAAGAAATAAAAAATTAAAATAGAAGGGAATGAAGTGATAGAAGACAAGTAAATTATGCGACAGTTAAGCAAGAGAAATGCTTAAAAATGTCAGAAAAGAGGAGGTGGAGACATCAGTGTTTATGTAAATCAAAATGCAAATCAATTGCAGCCTCCAGGTGCCTGGAAAGTTGCCAGGGCAGCACTCAGTATTCCAAAGTTTGGTCTCTTCAGCTGCAACATTTCATTCAAAGTTGAAATACTTGAGTGGAAGCTAGAAATGGTAAGAGTGTAGTTATATCTGATATTGATACAATCATATATTTCTTCCTTTGCTGTAAAATGAAATGTCAGTAAGTCTAAGAAGGCTTAACATACACCTGATTTTTTACATGTGTTATTCACAGAGAATGCTCAATGTACACACGAAGACATCAAAACATGTTTTTAAGACACAGGTCATCCTGTCAATGAGCCTCAATTTCATGTATCCACCAATTACACAGAAAAGTTACTTCTGATTATAAGGTTGAAACAATATTGATTTTTCCACAAGAAACACTGGAACACAGGTGAGGTTTTGAAAACATATTCTCTCTATCTGCAAAAGCACTGACTTTTGCCTCCTGTTCTGATTAACAATATAAGCTTGAGTAAACAGCCAGAACTACAACCAGAGACAGACTTTGGTATCACAACATTCAGCATTATAACACCTAACTTTGAGGCACTTGGCTGCTGGAATGGAATCTACAGCCCCAGCTTACTGCTTCATCATTTTATACACTAGATAGAGAGGCGCTGAGTGCCGACAAGAGATTTGCAACTGCCAGCATAATAGCTTGGGCTGCTATAGCTATCAAAAATCCACAGTTAGTTGCACCTAACTTTGGACTGCAAGAGGCTGCCATATGTGATAAGACTTCACACTCTAGAACAGGCTTCTTCAGTTAGGCACCTTCAGTTTTTCAAAACAAACAGCAGAGCTCACTTTTATAAAAATACCACAGTGGTGGGGGAGATAATTCTTGCCTAGAACTCTTGTCACACAAGCTAAGAGGACAGAAAGCAGACTGTACTTTCTCTGGAAGAACATTCTTATCAGATGACTAACGACTACCGTGGCATAGAAATCTCTCCATAAAATTCAGGTAAAACTCTCACTCTTCTCACTGAAAGGACAGAGAACTGTGTTCCTAGATTTACAGATTTCAATTATATCTCAGCACAGAAGCCAGGTGGCTACAGTCCTTGTTTCTTTCTAAAAGCACATCCAAATTTGGTAAAATTCCTATTTCCAGCTACATCTGAATACTGAATCTATTACTTACAGAGCAATAGGAAAACTAAATATACCAGATTTTAAGAAGTCAAGAAAAGATCACACAGTTCAGCTTTTTAACTGCAAAAGTTAATCAACTTTTCAGATTTTTATGGGTGCACAGCAGAATTGACTAATAACTCTATACAATTTGGTCTGATCAAGAAATGTATCTAATTAACCTGGACCACGTACTGATGAAAGCTGTAGGATGCTGAAAAAGCTTAGCCTCCATGTATATTATTCCTGGCTTTAACTAAGTTATACCAGTTCTGTATATCCATGAGAACTAAGCAGCAAGCTAGCATTTCATGTGTATAATACGCACCATTTTTTTCAGCAAAGGCAATGGCATCTTCTTTAGTAGAGAAAGTAAGAACCATGTTGGATAAAGGATCAGCTCTGTAAGAAATGAGACAGATTTTAACAAGACTTAAAATATAAAATAATTATACCTGTATTTCAAATGTCAGCAAGAGCTATACTGCACAATATTTTATAGTACATCATTTCAAAAGGAGACTAAAATTTTAGCCATTCAAAATTCCTACAATTTTATTAGTTCTAGGATTAACTTTTACATTGTGTATAGTATTGTTTTCATCTTTGTTTGCTGAAATTCCCCCCCAGCTCAATGCAAAAAATTAATGTTTTAAGTTTTTTAGTCAACAAACTTGTCTAACTACTTACTGAGGTTGTAATAATTGCCTTGCAACAATTTTTTTTTTCTTTTTATTTTGAAGGCTGTGCAGTCCCTCTCTTTTTGGGAGAATAGAAGGCTTAAGGCAATTTAGAACAATTAAAGGAGGGAAGAAGTCTGCTAAGCATTTAGTGGGAGAATAATCATATGCAGAATACCAAAGTGAGCAGAGCAGGAATTAGTGAGAGATTGAAGAGTTGAACAAGTTGAGATTTTTTTTTGAAGTCACGTGACCTCTGCAAATCACTCCAGCACAGCAATGAGATCTTAAGCCATCACTGAAAACAAAGTTTAGAAACTCAAACTGCTAGCTAACCAATTACACAGTGGCTATTCTCGATTACATTTCTGAAAGAAAGTAAATAAGGAAAACACTTTTTGAAACAAATTAGAATCTCAGTAAAAACCAATACTTCTATTTAGCTTTAAAAGCTTAATTTAAAAGCAATGACAAAAGGTGAAGTAGTGCTCTAAAAATTAATCTACAGGACTTTCACAGATACAAGGTATGGGCTGCAGGAGCACAAGGATTACATAATGCTTCCCTAAGCCAGCATGTTAGCCTGGGAGATAGCTGCAAGACAAGACCAAATTGCAATCAACTATTGAAGGAGCTGTCTCTGACTGTTCTCTTTGAAGCTATAAGGGTAAATGAAGAGAAAAAGCAACCGAAGATACATTGAACTCTATACAATAAAGGACAAAGACTGTGACTGGCAGAGGGGGAGGGGAAGAGGGGGAATCTAGCTTCCAGCAAAGACAACAATGTAATTTTATCTGATGTACGTATAAATCCAATATATTCCCCAAGAAGAAAACCCACATTGGATAAAAGCAGAAATTATACTTTGACATACTACTATGATGCGTTTTTCTAAAAATATGTAAATATTTACCTTACAAAGAGAGTATAGAGAATTAGAGACTATGAATTAACTCACAGTGTGACCAAAGGACAATCAAGCAACCCAATACATCGCAATATTCGGAGAGCTAATGCTTACTGACCATCTCTTCTGTGATTGGGTCCTGAGCTTGGAGAAATCTAGCCAGTGCTACTGAGCAGTAAAAAAAGAAATTTAAGTTTGATGTGTAGTGAGGAACTTGTACCTGTTCAGTGCTGCACATTTAGTGAAAACCTTCCCAAACAGAAGCAATTTGGAAATAACAAAATGAAGAAATCACGTGTTCTGTTTTCCTTTATGTTCATCCTTCATCCAATTTAAACACAGCTTTTCGATTTCTTTCTCTGAATGAGCTATCCGTATATTTAAACTTGTGATAATCTGTGAGCGAACAGCAGAGTTCAGAAAGGCCAACATGATGTCCTGACAGTAGTAACAGTGCTACAGGATTTCCTGTGCTCTAGGCTGTCTATCAGTGTCTGCAAACAGGAATTCCACATTTTGTTCTTTTTATACGATACTATGCAATGGAAACCATACGATTTCTGTGATTCTTAGCTAACAGCTTTATGTTAGGATGTATTCAAGAACTATTAATTTACTTTCCTGTAATGAAGGCTCTCAACTAAAACAAAATGACACAGATCTATTTTATTTAGATCTAACTGTGTTACTTGCACTGAAAAAAAAAATACACCGGAGGGATAACAATGATAAGTGAATATTAGAAAAGAAAATTAGATTGCGAAATGACAGAAATATAGCAAAGATCTACAGGTAAACAAGTATACTTAAGTCCAGAGCAGAAAAGGCTCATCACTAATTGCATTACATTATTCAAAATTAAATGGCAAAAATTGTTCTCTGGAGAACAACTTCTGCAGAAATTAAATCTGAAGAGAAGAAACTTTTGTTAGTTTTTTTTCTGAGGGTTGAACAGTAACTTGAAATTGCCAGGATGTCCACTAATATTTCTTGTGAGAGTTCTTTAAAGAATGAATGGATACAAAACAGTTTACAAAACCCTTGACCTAGCGGTGTCAATTCATAACACAGCCCTCACTTTTGGCTGATCTGGAGCTTGTTTATGCAAGAAATATTCCTTCCTTTACTGCAAAACAAAAATGCATGCAGGGATGGATTAATTCACAACAGCCATTTCCTTTTATATACCTACGCTAAACTTGCTCCAGTACAGTTTAGCATTCAGGTAAACCCTTAATAAAATGGCACATTTCTCTAGGTGGTTAGGAAATTTAAAAGCCATTATTTTGGCTGAGAATGTGCAGAATCCCACCCAGAAAGTAAGTTGTGTGAAGAGGACACATTCCCAGCAGAGGGGAATTAGCGGAAAAGTTAAATTAAACCTGAGCTATAAAGCTGGTGTTACTGGCACCTGTTACAGTACTGTAATATGTGCAGGGGTATAAATAAGCCATACAGTAGTGGCTAGACACTTTGTGGGGAACATAAGGCAGGTGGGAAAGGTGTATTGCTGGTCAACAGTCTATTACCTAATTTAGGTCACCGTGAAACAACTCAATCATGGCTTGCTAAATGTAGGGGCTACTTGCAACAGTGGAGTCGTATGAGCCAAAAATGTGTTAGATCAGTGAAGTCTCAAACTGAAACAGTGATTTAAATGTGCTTAAGATGAGATGGTGAAAAACCCCAGAACTTGCTAAGATGAAGATCATTATATACAGACAAAGATTTAAATGAAGTGTTTTAACAGGGCATTATAATACTATTATTTTAATTCCTAGTTAATGTTTTTCCTCATCTAATGATGTACTATCTCTTACTACCTTTCCTAATTTCTCTGCAATGCTAATACAACCAAGACATTACAGGCTGCAAGTATCATAACTCGATTTCAGAGTTATTTTGAAAACCAAACTATGATGAGTTTACAATACTAATAAATCTTTGTGGGGGAAAAAAAATCTCTAAATATTTCATATATAAAGATTCAGATTTAGTTTCATCAGCAGTTTGTGTTCTTTAATTCTAAGTGGCTGTATGACTGTTCTGGAAATTTCCAGAACAGTGTATCCTTTCTGAAGTCTGAAGATTAATTTCTGTTGTTTGATATTTGCAAAATTTACATGACTGGTAAAAGTCAAATACAGAAGAAAAGTATCTCCAAATTCAGTAACTACTCACGTAGATGCCCAACCCATCAAAGGGTTCTCCCAGCGCTCTCTGTTATCGAATTCCATCTTCCATTTCTTCGTATTGTTAACTCCTGCCTGCATCGCATTACGCGCTGGAACAAAAATGTGAACTCTTCTGGTTTTGATGTGCTCATCTGGAACACCGGTTAAAGTAGAGATATCCTATGAAAAATACAACGGAGTTTGTTAAAAAGGGTTCACATGGAAGGCTTGTAAACTAATACTGCTTCTGCTTTTTACACAGTATCATGCTTGATTTTTTTTTAAACTACAATACAAGAGTTTTGCAGAAATGTAGGTTACAAGTCCAGTTTTATCATGCTGCAGCACTTTCACAATTGGGGCTGCTGTCATCCTGTTTCCCCTGGCTCAACAAGATTTTACATGGATTAGCCATCTGAACCTGCTCATCTTCCACCTATACAACTGATAGAGCCAGAAGAGGACCAGGACATCCCCCCCTAACCCTCCAGCTGCAGCTCTGAAGCCAGGACTCATCCAATTCGCACCAGCTAAAGCTACCACAGAATTGTTATCACAAGCTCCTTTTTTTACCCTTAAAAGGAAAATGAGAGCATACAATGAAGCATGGACAAATCCCAAAGTTCTACATTAACATCAGGAGCCTGAACCAAATATGAGCAGCTCTTCCCACCAAGATCCTTGCCAGCCATCCGGGTGCTACAGTGTAAATGCTTTCACTTGGGCTTAAGGCTGCAGATAATTAACTGAACCATAAAGCTTAGCATGAAGGAGGAGGCATGAGTTATCTGTTCTGAAATAATCCAACAACTGGTGTGGCAGAGCAGGTACTAGAACTCAGCTCTCTTACTTCTCTAACCATTAGTTATTACATAAAATTGACCCCTCTTCTTTAAAAGTCACAGGCTGCGAGCATCTGTTTTTGAGAGTTGCTTCTTCTCAAGACTACTAGTTGATATTTAAGTGCAGAACTGCTCAGCTGACTTTACTAAC
>PPHD01009675.1:0-20391 GCA_002909625.1 Bambusicola thoracicus | reverse complement strand
AAATACCTGCAGTGCAAAGACCACAAAGGCAATTTCAGCAGACAGTACATGCTATCTCTGTCCAGCGCATCACAACTACTTTCTGCTGAGAGATGAAATACTGGCCAAGACAGTCAGATTATCTTGCAGTCTGTCATGCGATTTTTAACTTCCATCTTCCTACTCAAGAGGGATGATCTGGAGGGAGAGAAATTCTTAACATCTCATCTCAGGAGCACCACATGTAATAGAGGAGCAGCCTCCTTGACTATTGCACTAGTGACATCCTTGCTGTGTGCTTCAGCCACACTGCTAGGTTTGAACTCCTGATCTCCCAGTGCAGAGGCAATGGTCCTACCAGTTGAAATGGGCTGTCCTGTCACAGAAATAATGCTTCAGAAAGTCAGGAATGGATGCACATCAAGACATTATTTCCTCTTTGGAAGACAGTGGCTTAAATATAATCCCGTATACGTGATCAACTAAGGGTTCCTTCCCTGTTATTCCACAGGCACAATATTCTCTAGAAAAACCAGCAAGATCAAATTCCAGCTCATCAGCAGAAAGATCATACAACACATTCAACCAACCTGGGTCCCCAAGCCAAGCCTAACTGCAAAGAATTATTATGCTGATGTGAAAGCCATGGAACTGCTATCATTAGCTGCTGTTGTTCTTACGAGAAATCACTGGATGCAAATTTACCTTGACTATATCAAGCAGCCAACACACCAGCATAAAGCTGAAATTCAGGATGGAAACTGTCCTTACACTTGGTTCAGTTCAGTCAGTGTGAATAACCTTCTATTAATTTTAGGGGGAAAAGAAACCACTGTTTTAGAATGTTCAGCTTGAAGCATACAAGCAAGATCAGGCAAAATTTTTATGCTGGAAGAGAGGAAGGACTGGAGAAAAAAAGACAAGGAATTGACATGATGATTTGTAAAGAGAGCTGCAGCTGTTTCAAGAATAAGTTTTTTCAGAAGAAACCTACAGGGGATGCACCAAATGTCCTCCTCAGAACCTTCCTGGAAGCTGTCCTGCACTGCACCAAGAATAGCTGTTATCTGCAGGAACACCCAGAGGTGAATAGAGATTGCCCACTTCGCAGCTGCCTACAGCTGTGTCAATTACACCATTCTTGGCGTAACAATGAAAACTCAGTTTCACTACAGATATTTTTAGATATCTCTGACCTGTTTGGTTGATCAGGCTTTAACATAGGTCATGATACACGCAAATGGCTCAGACTGGCACCTTTAAGCCCATGAAAGATCTAAAGGGGATTTACTCTGGTCAGAAGAACCTGTTCTTATCTGAATGTCAACAGAAAGGCTCACAGTAGGTTTTTTGGAATAGGTCCTAGATGCTTTTCTAGTGTTCTCAATCATATTCAGAGCAGCATCTCTTCCTCCTCACCACCTTCCGACAGCACTGTGGGTTTATCCAGTGAAGCTTAGGACAGTAAATAGCTGTTAGGCCAAATCCTCAAGGAAAAGATGCAAGTTAATGCACTTCTTGCTGCTGAGACATGGCAAGAGAAAAAAAGAAATAGAAGATAGGTTTGAGGAGGTCATAAAAGAGAAATTTAGTCCAGAAGTGATAGGGAAAGCTTGATGCATGAAGGGTCTCAAAAAGCCATAAAAGAATCACTCCCTGATTACAGCAAGAAAAATTGTAAATAAAACAGAACAGATTTTCTGAAAAGTAGATGTGCTTCTCAGTGTGGCCACCATTTATAGCACTGATTGTATCATTAGTCACATCTTCTCCGGATGATCAAATATGCATGCGTTTTGAAAGATGGGCTCAAAGAACATCGGTACATAAATCTCTTGGAAATGAAACAGCCAGTGTCCAGGACAAAAAGAAACTCCCTCTCAGCAGTTATTTTCTTTTTTAAGCTCATTATTAGATTCAGAAAGACGACTTATGGCAAGGCAGCTGGACTCTTCAAATGCTGCATTAATGGAAGACAAGTGCTATACAAATCCTTTTTAACACTCCAAGAAGATAAAGCAATTTGTTTGGTTACTGACAACTTTTATTAATAGATACATTGGGTTTCAGATAAAGAAGTTTATTAAGAAGAAATGGAAAATTATTAAGAGGGAATGGAAAAATGAACAGAATGCAGAGTGAAAACCCTAAAGGATATATAAAGGAAAACAGACTCAGAAGGACTGGGTGCACAGAGTACAAAGACTTGTACAAGTCAACTAATGTTACAGCTTCCAGACCAAAATATGCCCACCTTTGCTGTACTGCTCTGCTAGGAAAAATGAAAATGGCCAAGACAAAAAAAGGTCCAAAGTGCAAAATGAAAAACACCTGCTTCATTGATTAATAATTTAGTATTATTTCTCCTTCATATATATTCACATTGCCCTTTATTTTCTTTGATAGCTTTTAACAGAAATATCTCTGGTAACAAAGAACAGACTGTTTTCAAGAGACGTTCTGCCCTTTCTGAAGCTTCTACACCCACTACTGAGACCCACTTATGAGGGTTCAGGAAAGCTGTAAGAGTACAGCCGTTCAAAAGTGAGTAATGAGGGACAAATAGTGCGGTGTAAAAGCTGTCTCCATGGCACCCTAGGGGCAAAGGAACCTCCCAGGTTTATCACTCCCAAATGCTAAGGGAATATGCTTTTAAACATGCAAGTCATTTTTTTTCCAGCCAAACACCCAAGAGATTTGCCATCAGCCACCTGCATCTCCTTATTTAATGAGGGTCTTTTTGGCTCCTATTAAGAGCTCTAAAAAAAACCAGGCAAAAGCCACTGTCCTTGGCTAGGGAAAATTTCCACAAACAAAACAAAAGGGAGCTATCTCTACCTTAGAAGTGCAAGAATCTGGACACTTGCTTTTTAATCTTGCCAATTGAACGTAAATAAGGAATTGAAGGACAGCTTAGTCCCTGTAGGAGTACCTGGAACTCAGGATATTTAGGGGAAGTTTCTTCATATTAAAAAAAAAAAAACCTTGAATTTTACTTTTCTCTTGCCTTACCGGTATGGATATTTCACTAACAGCATCTTCATCAAGAATCCCTGTGCTCCTGTTTCTTGCCCATCACTGGGAGTTGTAATTCTCTGAATTAATACAGTCCTTAGTCTTACGGTCAGAGGGAATTATTACAAGCCTTGAATCTGATCTCCTGTGTAATATACCGTAGACAACTCCTTAGCTGCTCAGACAGTCAGAGAAACACTGGCTGGAAGTCATCTCTGGAGGTGATCCAACCTCCACAACGCAGGAGCATCACCAGCACTTGATCAAATGTGACGGCATCAAGTTGAGTCCTAGAAAACCCCAACAGTCAAAATCTCAATTTCTCTGTCTAAACTGCTCAAGTGCTGCTACATCTTCTAACATAATAGTTCTGATACCCACTCTCAAGATCAGCACACCATTAGCTTCTTTCCCATTAATTGAGTTGACTTTCCTCCTTTCTTCCACTCAGCAGGAGACATTTTTCTCTGAGCTTTCTTTAGCTCCTAACACACCAGAAGGACTGAGTTCCAAAGAACAGGATGACTGTGGCCACTCACTCCATTATAGCATGAAGGTAGGAAAGTCAGAGGATTTTTCCCATTTAACACTGTACTTCTAGGCGGCTAACAGACTAGATTTCTACTACAGTACCCTTTTTCAGAACAATGCATCTCCTTCCTCATGCGCCAGATGAGTTGCTCTACGGGCATGACTACCTGCAGTAGTTACAAAGAGCATTAATGATTCTATGATTAAGAATTTACAGCAACTGGAAAACTTTTATGTGACTACTTTGTCAGGAGGAACCTTTACCATAATCATTCAGTATAATAAATAAAATGCACACGGCTCTGTTTTCAATACTGTCAATACTGTACAAATGAAAGTTTCACAGACTGTTTCCTCTTCAGAGTGGCTAAATATCAGAGAGGGTAATAATAATAACTGAAGAACAGTTTTGGCTCTGTTCTTGCAGAAACACAGCTTGGGTTTGATTTGCTGCTATTCACAGGGGTCACGCTGTGCTCTTTTCTCATGCATGTTTAAGTGGCTGTTAGCTTTTTGCAAAACATTCCCAGAACCTGCAAGTTTCATGAGTTTGTCCTGTAAGTGGCTTATATTATGTTTCTCTATCAACCCAGTAAAAGATGCAGTGCCAGGGAGCTCTTACCATATGCCATACAGTCTGAGTTCAGAGCTCTTAGATGCAGCGAAGCAAAGATGTTCACCATATATTTTTTTTTGCAATTAACTCTTGTGGAAAATAGCTAGCATTCACCTACATTAATTGTTCATCACTTGTGACTCTGCTCTGCAAACCCTACAGGGCCTCTTCGTGTTTTCAAAAGCTTAGTAATCTGTACACGTTGGATTCTTAAAAATCACTCAGCAAAAAGTACTTTTAACATCTGGTGGGATTAAAAAAAATGAATGTATGAACTGTGTTGTTTTGTTCTGGGGGTAAAAAGGAAAACACTCTGGGGACACCTCCAAACTGAGCTCCATAAGACCGCTGAAGGGTATCTGCTTGTAAAGGAGGGCAGGGATACAGTAATAGGTTATTACCTCCCCCAGAGCCAGTAGCAGGCAGGCAATGGCATTTAAATGTCTCAGATTTCTGCCTGTCTTATTAGTTGAGGTCCTGCTGAGCTCATTGCCAAGCGAAGAAAGTCATCCTGAGAAATGGAAAGAGACCAAGAGTGGGTGAAGGTGGCTCTCTGTTACTGCAGAAGGGAGCGAGCTGGTTTCAGGTCCATGCATGCTCTGATAGCTTACATGGCCTTTTTCCTCTGGAAGCAAGATCTAGGCTAGATGGAATGTAAGAGGACAGGATCTTGAATGAAGGGACATACCCAGTGACAAGAGGGAATAGAGAAGGATAGAGAGAACATTTTACAAAATAAGTTCTCAAGAACAAAGCTTTCTCTCTCATGCAGATGCTATTGTTTTAATGAAAATTCAGAAATGAGATGTGGGTTTTTTCCTTGTACTGTGGAAGGCAATATCTCTAGATGAGTACCCTGAAGTTTTACTCACTACGTCCTTTGAGTTTCCAATACAGATACTTAAGAAAAATAAACTAGTAATAAAATAATTTGCTAGGAGCCCTCTATTGAACTGGTCCTTCCAATTCTACCTCCTCATAATAGTGATGCTGTCTTGTATTCAGTATTGATGATAGGAATAGGCAAAACATGGTTGCCTTTTTGTTTGTTTTAAATGCAGATTCCCAAATACACAGACCAGAGGTAGGCTAGCCAGTCTTTCAACAGCCCAGAAAGTAATGCACACCTCCCTGTTTTTCCCATCTTCCAAGTACTTCCCCATACCAAGTAATGTGAAGGACCAGGTTGCAGTTTGTTGGTACCCAGTGAAAAACCCCAGGAAACATCTTGAAGAGGTACTGAAGTACAGCGAGGAGGAGTATTTGGAGACTTGTGAAAGTTAAAAATAAAAGGGCAATCTCAACCATAGCAGCTTTGATTGATACATGGTTTTGTTGAAAATGTCTTACTAAGTCAACTAACAGCCCTCTATTTACTGGTAAGATTTGAGCACTCTGCACCACTGAGAAATTCCCCTTTCCAGGCACTGGGTTCAATGTGTTCCACATCCCTTACACTAGCATACAGAGCAGCATCTCCAACCTTAAATCCAGTCCAAGCTCATTAACACGTTTATCACCTTAAATCCTATCAACAGCATTACAATCTGCTTCTGGGATGCCCAGAGTTTTGCTAGACAAAACTGCAAAGCAGTCAGCCAGGCTGTTTCAATTACTTGAAAATGACAACAACAGTTAACAGCTTCAGAATGAAGCACAGCAAAAATCTTCCACTGCTGCATTCCCCCCCCGCCGACACCTGGTACAGTATTGTTCATGATTCATTGCATGGCAATGCAATTTTGTTTTGAGGAGTTTTACTTCAATGGCTCACTAAGAGACCTAATTGGCACTTTGTACATTGGCTCCGTTTTCTTTCCGTCTTTTACTCTATATAGCATAACAAATGCTGCCTTGATTTTTCTGATGACTTTATGGATACTGAGCAGTACAGACAAATCAAGCTTTGAGCCCTATTGCTGTTTTCCTGAGAATACCCAAACAGAGAAGTGGAGCGGAGCAGAGAGGTTTGTGACATCTGTGGTGTTGTACCAGGAGAGCTGACTGAGAAGTGACTGCTGAGATGGGGCGGTTCCACTTGCAAGCACCCCATGGCAGTGCTCTCACAGTACTCCAATGCTCATAAAGGAACATAACCTATTACACTTCAACTGAATTTTGGCAACGATCAGCTCAGTCACAAGTAGAAGAATGACATCTTTACTTTGGAGAGTGGAAAACAGTTGGGTGAGATAGCACAGCTCTCCTGAGTTTAAGTGGATACTGAGGAAAAAGTACAGGTGCTGTAAGTCTACGTTGAGGTATGTAAGCCCCTTTGGCTCCCTCCTTGCTATATTTGTGTAAGGAGTGTGCCAATGTCTTCACTGTTTGGATGTTCAGAGATTATCACAGGTTTTCAAATCACTTTGGGGACCCCTGAAGACAATACACATGAGTTTATCAATTTGAACGGAACGCCAGAGAAACCATGGGCAACGTTCTGCATGGGTTTGATTGCTATGCTGACTTTCTGCTCCCAAGACAAGATTGTGCTACAGTCTAGGATATTTTAAACAGCTGATTTGGAGAACTGTTTATTTTTGGGAAAACCTTTTACTTTCAGAATGAACAAACCATTCTGCTTTCAGTTCTCTGTTCTTTCTAGTCTCTCTTGGACACAATAACTCATTGTTATCTGAACTCCCTCCATAAACACATAAGTTCATTTCTTTCACCCATGTGACTTCTCTTTAGAACTGAAAAGGAGCAAATATTTCATGAAGAATTATATTTTGAAGCATGTATGTATACATTGCATGCCTGCTTACTGCTTATTAACAGCAACTAGATCTTGCATTTCTCATTGGAACTGATAAGGTTGAAAGTAGTTTATCAGTGCATGTTGCAGTGGTACTTAAATCCAGTAAGCTGGATCCTAGAAAAGCTGCTGGCATCTAGTAAGTCAGTAATGACCACTCAGGCACTGGGCTCTCTCATCCCAATGAGAACCATAATTATTCTGTCATTGGGTCAACTTCTAAAATCATCTGGTAGAATTATTGGTGCTCTACAACTACATCAGCTACCCTTGCTAGGAGCACCAACTTGTGCTCTTTCACACAGTGGGCTCAAATTGGAAAAAAAACTGAGATTTACTGCAATTTCTTTTCTCTGCTGGAACACATCAACTCTGACATCCCTGAGGAAGAGCTGTGAATTCTCCTTGGCTTACACAAGGATTTCAGATGAATGTTGACTAAAGCATGGCAATTTGCATTTCACAATGGCACAAGCCTGCCTTTTGTTTCTAGGCAAATGTGGATTTAAGCATAGGCACTGGGTGTACAAAAATGCATGCATACATTAACATATATGCCTTTTTGTTTCATCATCTTTGCTCTTATCATATGACGTGAATCCTTCAGACAGTTATTCTCAGCAAACAGGATTACTTACTACAGTAACGAATTGTATATAGTGTCAGGCTTACAAATACAGAGCAAATTAGCAGTCTGTGAATGCATCATTTGTTTCATACATCTGAGGCTGATCTTACCATCAGAGATAAGGCTATACAGTTTGACTCTCCCCTTTTTGTTTTGTATTTAGAAAAGCACAATACAAACAGAAGGCAGACCTGGCTATTTATATCAGCTCCATCGGAAGTGGTGACAGGTATAATTACAGAGGAGAAATTACAGGGCTTATTTCAGTGGCATTTCTCCTGCTGTTACAGGCAAGATAAAAGATTGAAAGTGTTCCTGACGTATCTCCAAAGCAAAAGATGCTTCAGTGCACTGCTCAGGTTATTTTCAGGTTGATTAAAAGCTACCTTCTCCAGTCCTCAGCAGGGAATTGGTTGCATGGGGTTTGCCTGTTGGCTTGATCACCTCCAGGACACTGATTCAGGCAAATCCGGATCTCTTTTTGTTAGGGTACTCAACGCTATGTAGATAAACACAGCGTTAAGCTCATCAGTGGCTCTGCCAATCTACTCACTCTCGTCTGTCTCTTACTTTGTCTATCCCACACAAGATTTGTGTTCTCCTGAGCAGGACAAGCTCATTTCTAGAAAGCTTTTGCAGGGTTGGCAGCTGTTTCTGAATCACATCTAACCTCAACCAGCTTTCCCAGTGCTGAAATGGTATTTTCTAGCATGAGCGGCAGTTCTTGGGATTCACATTAAAAACACAAAGAACTGGGACAAAATACAACACATCATACCACTTCCATTTCAGCAGTACAAGGACAGCAGATAAAGTGACGGCACTGAAGGCAGCAGCAAGTTAAGCACTGCAAGCAGTGGAACTGGATGACACCAGAGCTTTCTGGCTCAGGGCTGCTCTGCAGGATTTCAGCATGCAGACAAGCATCACTTTTGAGTACTGAGCTGCTCTCAACTGTGCTTCAAAAACCTTTGTCGAAATGGGGAACTATAGGAAGACGCCTGCCTGAAATTCAACAATGTCTTACCTTCCCTCCCAGAAAACCAAATACTAACATGAAGACATTAAGGAGGCTCTTAACAGCAAGCCTAAAAAACAAGGAGCAAGAACAGAACAATAGCTCAGTTGCCTCCCCTTGATTGGATTGTTTGAATAATGTTGGCTTGTTACCTAGCAACATAGAGCTTATTGCTAGGCTAGTTACAACCTAATTCATATTTGTCATAATTTGTGTAATCAGAACTGATCATAAATAAAGACTGAATACAATCAACTGACTTATGTTTGCAATTAGAATCAATCTAAATCAGAGAAGGACATTAACAGCTCAGTCATCGGTTCTGGCTGACTTATTCCCATTCCAATGCTTCTACTCGGTCATTTACCATGTTGTCCCCAGCCACAGATCTCTGGGCAAACTCTTTAGAAAGAGGCATGGCTTTAAACACAAATTAGGAGCACCATTATACCCAGCTTCAGTTAGAATTCCTTGGTCAACTCCATTCACTTCCCCATTTCAGGTACTTTCATTATCAGCTCTCCAAGGTAATTCTCTTTTAAAGAAAACATTCAGCACTCCTTCCTAGCACTCGTCATACCTCACCATTAGGAAAAGCCTGCAGTAGCTGTGCAGCTGGTGTCAGGTGTAAAGCTCACAAGTGATGACACTAATTTACCACTGCTGCAGACCTGTTCCAATCTCTGCTATGTAGCACCTTCACTTGCTGTCACACAAGGCTTTGGTGGCATACAGGTATAAAACTTACACAGCAGCTCTCTCTACAGCTGAGCTGTTACGCACATACTAGACTCATCTGGCTGCTGAATGGCTGTCTTCTAGGGTAAAAAACACCTGAACAGGAAACCTCAAAGATTGGAGACTGCTTAATCAAGAGAAAACTAATGGGAAGCAACATTCAGATACATAAAAGGGAGCTGCAAAGAGCTGATCTCTGTGCCACCTCTAGATGAAGAAAAAAATCAGAATTCGCAGACAGCAGAGCACTGGTCAGGGCCGTGTAACACAAACTGCACTTGGAAACCATGGATCTATACAGCAGACCAGCCTGCCCTGTTGCTCTCCCAAATGTTTCATAATTTGGTAGATATTTTCTTTATATACAAATCTTCAGAGGTGCCTTCTATTGCTATGTAAATCAATCCCCGGTGTACTGCAGGGGATTCATCTACATATCCTTTTTGGGCTGCCTTGTTCTCCCAGTATGGCCTCCAAGAGCTTCCCCTATAGCATCTCAACAAATGAACCACCTACTCTTCTTCAGCTTTGAACCGGAATTAACTTGGCAGGCCCAGCCAAAATCTTTTCTATCTGTGCATATCCAAATTAGTATAGATAGATGTCAGAATAACTTGCCTGTAGTGCTTATTCCCCTTTTTGCTATCCAGGAGTAATTTCTCAGGCTGAAGCTATCCCAAGTTGCAGACATCTTAATGTTGGAGCATCACTGCTTCCAGCTCGTGGGAGCCAGTACTAACACTGCTAAAGGCAAAGAGCTCAAACATCTCTCCCATCTAAAAAATTTACTCAGCTTCACATAACTGATGATGAGTCTTTATTTTCCTGACTTCAGACATGACCCATGAGCTAAATTCATGTGCATCACCAAGGCACTAAGAACAGAACAGACCACTCTCCGAAACTGATGCACATTTGTGGTAGCAGCACAAGTGGTGCTCAGGTCAGGTGTAATGCTGGGGGAGGCTGGTCAGAGAACTCCCCTGTCTTTGGATATACTGGCTTGGCCCTTTGAAAGCCAGTAGCAAATAGAGCAGCATGGTGTTTGGTAAATGACTGCACACTCCATCTCCCACTGGGAAAAATATGGGATGCTGAAGTAGCAAGCAAAAGCTATCCTTCAACAGAGCACTTTCTAGGATCTGTTCCAAAGGATGCAAGACTCCCCCAGGGCCATCTCCATCCTCCTTGAGGCATAAGGACAACCTCCAGCAGCATAACTTGCTGAGGAAAGAGACAGGCTTTCCTCCAGGGCTCTTACAGTGGGTTTCTGAACTTGTGCTTTGATGTCAGGATGTTAGAGAAAAAGTAAGAGAGGGTGGGATGCCATACATTATCTTGCAGCTGATACATTCCTTAATTAAGTGCTTGTATTCCTGAAATAGTTTCTTTCTGGCCTGCAGTTCTCTTGCCTTAATGTACAGTTGTACAGTCTTAGAAAACCAAAACAAACAACACTTATCTATAGATCACCAAGAGCTTCAACAGGATTATCTATCCAACCCTCCAGCTCTCAACCTTAGTAAACAAAGATGACAAACATGGAGACCAGATCAAGAGAGCTGGAGGACTGATTCTTGTTCTGTTTATCTGTATGATGCTTGATGCGAGGCATAAGTATTGCAAGTGACTATTTCCCACACAGTATGCATTGCACCCATTGCACCAATACATACCCAGTATGTATTGCAGGCTTCAAAACACTGGACACTGAACTTAGCAAATACAGAACAGTAACAAGGTGACCAAATCTGTACTATACCAGCCTATGATAGCTGAGCTTCTCCTTCCAAACCTTATGTTACAGGTTCATGCAGAATCCAAGTTGCACAATGTTGGCATTTACTCATAAACAGAAAGTTAAGGAGGAAGTGACAAAAAAATGTGGCCCTACTGAACTTTAAGGCTCTGAAGGCCAAAGATTCAGTACAGTTAATAAACATGCTTAAAGAAATCTCATTATCTCTGGGATTGGGACTCCAGAGCTCTGAACATCTGCTACAGGCAGCACTACCACAGGAAGTTGAAGGAAGGTTTGCGCACCTCTGGAGGAGTCTGTAGCCAAAAGGACACAACTTCTTAACCAATAACCCATTGTATTACCTCAATTACAGGGAATTTCAGTTACTGGACAGAAATAGAAGCCTTAAAAGAAAGATCCTTGGACTGCTCCACATGCACTGAAGTTTTAGGAGGGGAAGGTAAGTGAAGACATTAATAAATAAGTTCCTTGTCACTCCCTGCGAGGCACAGGCTGTGAAGGCACAGTAATTAGACAGGATGACAGCTCTGACTGACAGCTGCTGATGTACACATAATAGACTGCAGGAGCCTCAGCTCTGCACTGGGGTTGCACAGGGGTCAATCGGGTCTTCCACATCTGAGTCTGTTGGACTTCTTTTTGCCTTTTAGCACTGCAGTGCAATTAGAAGGGAGTTCTGCTGGGTGAGCTGGACACAGAAGACACCGCTGTTTCACAACCCATTCCCTCATCACAAATCCCGCAAGGAAAGCATCTGAAGAACCGCAGAGTTTAAGTGCTTTGATAAGTGCTTGGGTGAGTGTTTTGAAGGGTAACAAGGGGCTGATAACATTTGTAAACAGGCTTCTTGTGTCACTTCTGACAGTAGGATGGACACATTAAAGCAGTTTAGGTAACTTCAAGAATTCACTCTATCAGCTCAGCATGTACCACCTCGCTGCTCTCGCTAATTTTCTTTCAGTGATGCTAATTATCACACCGTTTGTTAAGACGACACTTGCACAACCCCTCAATTCCATGAAATGACAGCAGATAGCTGCAAGCAGGAGTAGTGAAAAGAAAACTGCTCCCTCTTTAAAAAACAATCCATGGTGATCTAAAAGGACAAGGGAAAAAAAATCAATTTATTATTCACCGGAGAACATATTTTGTTATCCTGAATAAACACAGCATCAGTTCTCAAAGCCTGTCTGGAACAGCAGGGAAAGGAGCTCACAGGATAACAGGTATTTATGTGCTGCTTTAAAAAAAATAGTCAGGCATAATGATGAGTGCCATCAATCTGAATAGGAAGTTTGAGGGGTTTTTTTTCCCCCCAACGTTAACAACTCTGGATTGCATTTGAATTTGAAGGTCTTGTGCAATGCTGGTTTGCAGTTCTAGGTCAGAATTAGACTGGGACATTGATTAATTAGGTTACAACCAGCTCCTCTTTTGTTTTACTTTAATGCACCAGCCTGAATGCTGCAGCGGCTCTGCTGATACACAGGGAGGTTGTACATCACTGGGGCACTGACATCTGGTAGGGAAGCGAGGCAGATGGATAAGGGTGGCAACAGTTTTACACATTTAATTTTAATCTGCTGCCACGAGCCTGCAGAGACCCAAGATGACTTATGCGTTGCCTGGCCACAGTGAGATGGGCAAAGGGGTACAACTTCCTTTGTGTGAAAGCAATCATAACAAGATGTGAGTTTATGTTGGTATCGATTGGACGTGGGGCAGGAGCAATCAATTACTCCCGGAAAGATGCTAAGGCAGCATATCCACTCACCTGGCACAGCTGTGCTATTGAAGAACAGTTATAAAAAGCAAAATAGATGCACTACTCACACACACATACAAACATTTTTCCATGATGTTTGGTAAAGGTATTTTCAGATAGGGGGGAAAAAAAACAGAGCTTACTTTTCTTTAAGCAGGGTGGTGACTGAGCCTTTACGGATTTGGAAACCACCATGAGCAATTAGATCCTATACAAAATGTTACTCAAGTTGATCCAAATAATGCTCATCATTTAAGCTCTAACTCAGTCTTCAAAGTATTGCGGGTTTTGCTTTTGTTTTCTGCTATTTGTTTAGTGTTTGATTCATACATATATATTACAAAGGTGAGGTTTTTCAGTATACTTGCAGCAGTCAAAATGGAAGTGAGAAGTTCCAGCTGAAGACCCATTTTGCTGTTCTGCAGGTATGATTGATGGATGTCTACAGCTACAGGAACTACTGCACATATACAAGTGTAAGAACAGAAAGGAGCTCTATAGCACTGCAAAAATCTCAGTTGGAGTGGCACTGCATTCCTGACATGATCACCACATTTAAGCCCTTTATGTGCAACACAAGCTAGATAGTCTTTTGTACTCTATAGCATAACACAAGATATTAGATAAAGACTAAAACATGCATCTGTTCTGCTTCTTCTCTCCCAGCACCCACATTTGCACACAATTCAGACCTCAAAATTGATGTCTCATACAGCAGCTTTGACTGTAACACTCTGGCACTGGATCTGATACCTGCATATTGTTTAGCAAATTTGCTGCAAGAAGTACCTGCACCTTGTAATGATAAGCCTCATGATTTTTATTAGATCCCAGAAAACTGCTTCATTTAGTATACATTTAATTATTTGACAAAACACGTCTGTATTTACAAGGGAAGCTTTTTTGTCTTTGGGTACAGCAAACATTGCCAGATACCCAAGAAATGAAAACAGTTCATGAACTTGCATATATACGTGTGCTGTTGTAGAAACTGCTATCACAACCAGAATACATCAACTAAACAAGTGCAATTTTGCAGGTGCTTCTGTATGAAAATAATTTAAATCAGAGCATTCCTCCTGCTAAACCCAATGCATACCAAGCAAAGCCATTCCCTGCCTTCTGCGTTTAGCTGTGCTGTCGCTTACACAGATAGCATTTAATAGCCTGAGAAGGAAATGTTTTATTCAGGAAGACACATTTTAATCCATCAACATATTAAGTGAAGCTAATGTGTCATTTTTTTTTTTTGCAGCGTGGAGCAAAAAATTAATTCTTTGATTCATTGAAACTGATACTGTTTTTGCTTCATGTTTGTAAATAATTGATGGCAATAACACTTCAACGCCACTAAACACGAATGGGCTCAGAGCAAGCATTTCAGGTGGGTGCCATTATGGGATGCAAAGCTCCCCAAACTCAGCGGAACTGCTCCCAGCTCTGGATTCTGTCACAGCCTTACAGTGGAAGGGGAAAATCTGCAGCAGTCTCATGCAAATTTAAAATAAGGAGATTTGCTAAATGAAACATGCTTAAAAATCCATCAGTGGCCCAGTTTTATCCCTTCTGATAGTTGATACATTTTATTCAGTGATGTCTTATTTTGTCCTCTGCACACTGAATACTTTGTAATAATAGAAACACTGAAAAAGTATGTTATCATCATAGCCTAAGGACAAGAGAGGCAGAACTTACAGGGAAAAGTTATACATTTTATGGGACTAAGTGTTACAGTTAGACAAAACACACTGGCTTTCACAAAAGACCTTAAGCATTGTTACTCCAGAGAAGCAAAGCAAAGCCATTCCATTGCCCTTTCCGTTCTATTTCCACTTGCACTTGTGGAAGCAAGAACAGGGGTAGAAGCGTAAGTGCTGACACAACTACTGCTAACAGCCTGCACTGAATGAGATCTCTATTCCCATCACCACCACTTTTCTAGATTTAATCCAGTACAAAATCATCTTTCTACACAGTAAGTTATTTGCAACTGCTCCAGTGATGGAAGCAATGCACTGACATGCAGATGCATGCAGCTAAACGTTACACCTATGTAAATGATTAATTTCACACTGAGACATCTCCTTAAAGGCGCAGTGATATACCCATGCATTGCAGTTGTCTGGCCCTCAATATTTCCCTCAGTTCCTCATTTCACTAAGTTAACGGCACACGTCTTAGGAGTGCTGTAAAAATAACTGCAGAAAACTACCAGGGAATTCAATAGCCCTGGATCTGTTAGGGGCTTCCTCAGGTCACTGCAGGATCCCTTGCAATACAAAAGAGAGGTCAATTTCTGTATGCTGCTTGAGTAGTAAAGCATGTTTTCACTAATTAATCTTTGTGATCATTTATTTTTTTCATTGACAATATGTGAAATTGCAAACAATGAGGTTATACAACACCAGGCGCAGGACTGGGAATGAACGTGTTTTATCTATCTGAAATGCAGAGTGCTGCTTGCTGAGCTCACAGGAGCTGCGGGTAGTTCGGCAGCAGCACGCTGGGCTGTGACTGATGGTGGTTGAACAGGGAGCTCCCCATATGGCTCCGTGCTCATCCACGATGGTGACACTGGGAACAACAGTGCTATCCCCGGCAGAAGGTGACAGGCAACCATCTGTAGAGGTGAGAGGGGTCACCACAACACATCGCCTATGTTCCAGACATGGGCACACAGCGAAGACAGCAGGAAAAAAGCAGGTCCTGAATGAGGCTGTTCTCCCGCACCCTGGTTTTAAAGCTTTAGCAGGGATTTGATTATTTTATCCCTGACCACAAGCATGAAATTAGCTTAGATCCTAACACCCTGAGCAGCCAACTCCAGAATTTAAGACAGATGTGGAAACCCCATGATGTGAACTGGCAAGTGGCTGCACAGTACAAATGACTGTAAACAAGTGCTGGTGTGGAGATGGGAGCAGGTTAGGCCTGGAGAAATTCAGCCCTGAGCATACAGCCAAACTGTACCAGATGCTCTGAGCCAGCTCATCTCCGGTTTACATCTGCAGCTTTGGCCTTTCGCATCTGTTACAAAATTAGTTCTCAACAGATCTGTCTTTGGAGTTATTTGCTACAATTCATCTCTACATAAACCTGTATCACCCCATCTTAGCGAACAATTACAAGCTGATTTACCTTCATTAAAGGTTCTTATTTCATGCCTGTGATACTCAGTATTATCATTTGTGACCATGATTAATCACAGACATATGGAACAGCCAGTGGAAGAAGAAAAAGCCACAGTAAGTTGTTTTCTCACATGAAATCCTTTCAGATGCATTTTGTGGTGTTCTGACCAACAGACCAAACACCACCAAGAAAATTTAATTCCATTCGAGGCAAAACCTTTTCTTATCTTTTTCTTTTTTACATTTAAAACTCTACTTTCAATTATTTCTATTTGCTGACTGGTCCCACAGTGCCCAAACACGAAGGCAGCTATAAAAGCATTCCAGGCTGGAAATGGATTGGTACATGGAAGCAATAAGCTCAGCTACACTAGGATAACATTTGCTGCCCTGCTGACAAGCTGATTTAGTTTGCAGTGTTTCTTTATACACTCTCCAGATGTTGCCACTTCATTGCTCAGATCCTTTACAGACTGTTGATAAACAGTTTAGAAATCTCACCACTAAAATCCCCCACTGATCCTAGTATCGATCCCAGTTTCTAATCCACAGCATAAGTTTGCCTCTGACCTCGCATTTGCTTTCTAAGCAGCTGCAGAAGCACTTACTGATGTAGTGTGACACCAAGCTACATGCACCAGAGAAGTGCCCTAAGCAGCTTGGCATATGCTGTGATATTGCTGCCTTCACCCCAAGACCTGGCCTGATGTTGTTCAGTCAACATCCTACACTTGCCTTAACACCTTAGATCTGACTACATGAAGTCTTCTGCTGCATTAAGCCAAACCAAGGAGAGTGCTGAGGAAGCTGCCCTGTTCATCTGGAGTGAGAAGTCTATACTTCAGCAGTCATGACCTCACATGCTGGAGTCTGCCTTACACTCATGCTTTATTCATGTTTTCCATGTTCTAACACAGACATTTTGACTTCCCAGCCCAGCCGGATAAGTGGGAGGTGTTTTCCCTTTTCTTGTCTAGGTCAAATGTAGAACAGGTGCATCATACCCTGTAACTGGTGAGTCACCAAAGAATACATGAGACCTCGGCCCAGTTTTCACCTGGTTGCACAGCTGAAGATGACATAACATCACTGTTATGCGATGAGATATTTGGAAGCTGTTCCTGCAGTGCCCACAGCCATATTTCTGAATATAGATTTCACTTTCCAAGTTTAGAGATGCAGTCACTGTGGATTGCACAGCTATTACATGTGCAAATACAGTGGATAATGAATGCAGTTTCTAGCACAGAAGGTCTAGTGAAAGCCTATACTCTATGCTGAATTCTATCCCACAACATAATTATCAGAGAAGGTTGGACCTGTCAGATGGTAACTTCCATCAGAAGATTTTCTTTTCCCCCCCCCCAAATTATTCAGCACCTGCCAGATCCAAAACAGAAATGCTCCCATTGATGTTAATAGGCATTGAGAGTCTTCCGTTACCTCCCAGGCATATTTGCTGAGGATTTGCTTCCATCATGTTTGAAAAATGTCAGTAAATATTTAATCAATAATAATTTGGATTAAGAGGCAAATGGCAATGAACGTCTACAGAAAACAAGCCAAAGTGTGACCATGTGATGTGACACAGACATAGCTGGATTCTGAAGCAGCAGTGCTAGATTTACAGCTCTTCAGCATCTAAAGAAACTAATTTTTGCAAAAAAGGAAAGGGAAGAGGGATAGTTTATTCTTCTTTCCTCCTTCCCTGAGATGGAAAGTGCTATTAGATTTCCCTTAGTCACTTTGTTAAGCGTGTTTTCATTGTTGGATGTAATTGGAACATAAGGAAAGGGAAAGAAATATGAAGGAGGAAAATGCAATTCTCTATTAAGAATAAGCAGAAAGTCAAAAGTGGAACAAGTTCTCCTTGCATGCATTTTAGAAGTTAATAAAACAAGTACGTATTCCAAATTTCATATGTCCCAGTTCATTGCAGGGGAGTTGGACTAGATGACCTTTAATGATCTCTTCCAACTCAGGTCTGTGATTCTGTGATTCAAACAGCAGAAATCTAATGCCACATGGTACTACATAGGGTTAACAGATATCTTCATGTATCTAGCCAAACAGTAATGGTACTTACTACCTGTTGGAAGCCTCAGCTTCCAACACTAGAAAGCTATAAGGAAATAACTTCTGTATTTCTAAAACATTTGCCCAAGCAACTCTTCCAGGAAATAATTCTCTGTTCTGCTTATTATACATAAGTCTGCTTCCAGAGATAATTGTGAATTATCTTTGATCTCTAGCTGAGAGGTTGCCTGCATTTCAGTGATTGGGAAATGGTTGTAAAGTCTTGGAAATATTTATTGTGTAGGTAAAGCTGTCAAACCAAGTTCCACCAAGTAGCCTCCATGCAGCGTCTGAAGTTAACTTACTTTATGGTTTTGGACTTAGACACCCTTTAGTTTTAACAGGAAAATCTTTGCAGTGGTAACTCTAAAGGATATGAAACCTCTGCCTTGAAGAGATTTCATTCAGAGAATCTGTTTTTCTTCCTTTCCACCTGTTAAAGGTTATTTTGCTGTCTGCTGCATCCTATTAATCTGTAAATGAAGACAAAAAAGACCTATCATTTATGTTGATCCAAGTGTCTTTTTTTTTTTTTTTGAAGTCCATGACTTTCAATTTATCTGCTCAAAAAGGGAAAGTTGACTTTGCATGGCATGGAGCACACAGATCACTCAGCCTGTAAAACAAAATAAGAAGCTCCGAAGCTCAGCTTTTCTTCCATCCTCATTAGCTCTTGAGTGGTTAGAAGGTCATCTGAGACAGAAGCTCATATGTGGATTTTAAACCTCGATTAGAAAATATTGTAGTGTTAATGTTAAGCAGAAGCTGAGACGAGTCAGAGAACTGGCTGTGAAACACCTTAGAATATAAATTCCTTGGAGCAGAAACCATTTCTTACTGTATAATGGCACAGCACTAGCCCAATGGGACTGAACTGTGTTGACCTCTAGATATTATGGTAATACATATGGTTTCTTTAAAATCTCGAAATCAGGTAGACTAAACTCTGCAGGACAAGAAGTGTGTTGCTGCGTGTTCCAACAGCACTCAGCACATTGGGTTCCCCAGTGTCCTATCCATACAGATGATACAAGACAAAAAAAAAAAAAAAAAAGACTTCTCTAAAAATGCCAAAGCAGTGTCATGAGTCTGCTGCATGCCTCAGGCTATCGTAATTAAGCCAGACCAGGTTACACTGCCAATGGCAGGAGAGGGAGCCATGCACTGCATCATTTTTAACCTCCTGTAATTATAAAGAATAGGTAAACAAGCATTGCTTGCAGTGGGGCTAGGAGGAGTTTTTGAGCACAGGCTTAAACACTAGATTTGGAAGTAGAAGCCTGACATCTGTTTCACCCTACCATCCCACTATAAGTGATGGGATAACAGCAACTGACCTTCCACAGCAAAAAGCATTGGAGGACCTTTCAGATGTGTCCAAGCCCTATTATTTAGGAATCTATTAGCTAAAGAGCAAAGACTTTCATTTCCATCTAGCATTACTCAAGTGTGAATGATGAAAGACAGATGAAGATGAATAAACCCAAGTTCTACTTTAATAAATTGGGAGTCCAGTGGTAGAGTGAAGGATATGCCCTCTTCTCAGCAGTAAAAAGGAATAGCCAAAGGACAGAGGTGCCTTCTTTCTCCTCCTTTAATTCATTTTCAAACATTCAGAGTTTAGCTTCCCCAGCTGCTGATACTGTAAAAATGTTGCTTGGCAACATGGTAACAGGGGGAAAAAAGATCTTCAAAAACATTAGGAGTTTTTGTCCTTAGAAATGTACTAGTTCAGCACATCCAACTCCTACAGATCCATTTTAGAGGAAAAGAGGCAAAAATATTTCCCCCCCCAGTGAACTAGTTCCTGCAGCCTTTAGAGCAAAGCATTCAAAATGGGACAGGAGAAGGGGTGCCCTGGGATGCTGTAGGGGCGCAGGCAGATCCCTACATAGGACTGACAGGCAAGGGAATGGAAAAAGGCACTCAGCATTCACCTGATATCTCACACAAGATGCCTGCAGACAAAGCAATGTTGCAACTGCACATGGAGCCATTACACTTTCAAAGTTCTGCCATCCTTTAGGATGCAATCATTATGCTTATCTGTCCTCCACCCCCAAGAACCAGATGCTCGCTAGCGCTGTCTAGTGGGGACACAACCAATCTCCTTGATCAAGTGGCAACACCCAGGCAGAAAAGCAGCAGATCCAAGGACTTGATGCTGGCCTCTGAACTGTCACACAGTGAGGGGGTCACCCTAATTATTGCAATGAATCCCCACAGCCATCAATGCTTACAGTATCACACTTGACCTTGGCAGAGCTATTTCTGATTTATACTGCTGAATCATGATTACACACTTACTATCCGTAAGCCAGAATAGAGCCTTACATCCAGATAAGATGGTTTTGTTCATTCAAGGAAGAGTAAG
>PPHD01009674.1:0-14635 GCA_002909625.1 Bambusicola thoracicus | reverse complement strand
AAAAAAAAAAAAAAAAAAAAAAGTGTAGCATATAGTACAATATATAGTACAATGTACACTTTGTAGTATCAACAGGTATTGCTGTACTAAATGATGAAAGGTAAATAACAATGAAAACTATTTCTGAAGTTCTTTTTTATGGTGTTTAAAACTTTTGCCTTCAGATTTTTTTCTGGACTAAGGAAGTGATAGAAAGATACATATAAAGATATATTCAAAACAGCACCAAAAATGTATATGCAATCTGGCAGAAGGCAGAACATCTGAAATTTGCAAAGCATGTGTGTGTTCTAAAAGTAAGTGTGTGGTTTCAGTTAATACATGGTGGTAGTGAGTTCCACAGATTCTAAACTTTGTCTCAGTCAGAAGAACTATTCACTCTCATAAATATAGAAAAAAATAAAAACTTATCCACAGTAAAATGGGAATTTGCATTCAGAAAGGTGAAAACGTTATGTTTTAAGATCACCTCTAATCAAAGAAACAAGGAGAGACCATTTCCTGGCACCGTTTCTTTTGGTGCCTGATGGATGTTTGAGAATTTTCTTCATGTTCATCACTACTATTGTTAGAGATTAAATCCCACGGCAGACTCCATCAATCTCATCAGATGGCTGTTACTGAATCTTCTTCACAAGTGTCTAGAGTACTCATGGGTACACAAGAGGTAAAAGACGGTGGTAACTACATCTGAGAGGAGAGATTGATAGAATGCATATTATTTATGAATACACATATTAAACAGGCTTCTGATCTAGAATTTGTTGCCTGCTACAGTTGGAGGTGTTCATTTGTAGTTGCAATTACACACTGATGCTAATACTTACATATCCAGCTATAATCTGCTCAGTACTCATAGATACAGACGTAATCTGAAAACAGTTTTCAGTAAGATTCTACAAACTCAGGCTCAGAAACATAACTTGTGTCATTCAAAGACCATGTATTGACACGTATGGTGTACACACAGCAGTCACAGGAAATTCTTAACAAGAAGAAAACTCTTCAAAAAGGCTGCTATTGTTATGCACCAGCAGTCATTTTTAGTTTCTCTTAGTGTTTCTCATAAAACAGCCAAGTCTCCAAACTGAGTTAAATAAAGATTACTGCTTCCCAGTTCTGCTTTTCTTACCATGCTCTGCAGGGGAATGGCAGTAGTTCCATCAAGCTTTTCCAAGCTAGCATTGAGGGGCTTGTTTACTAGCTCCCTATGGCTCTGATTAAAACAAATTACAAATAATTGCCACATATTCAAACAACACATGAGAGAGCCCTAAATATTTGTTAAAAAATATTCTGGAAAATATTATAATGACATGCTTATACAATACCACCTGGCAGTTTGGAAAGCAGCATCTATAAACTCATTCTATATTTAGTGAAGTTTTGAAACTAAAGATGTGATTTTCTGGTTGTAGTGGAGGATATGAGAGCTTGACTGTTAGCCCATGAAGAGTCATCTGGAGACAGATTTTTTATCATAGAGTAAGATTTACTCCTATATTTATCTCTAAGATGACATTAAATGGAGAACTACAGAATCAACACAGATATGTAAACACATTGAATGAAATTGCTGTTTTGAGAATTACGGAAGAGAGGGAAGTATTTAATGTGTGATGGGTTTTGCAAGTTAACATCTTAGTGCATGCACATTTTCTCCATTCCCCAAAATTATGACAAAAATTAAAGTCATTAAGTGCAACACCAGAATCGGTTTCCTTCATTGCTTGAGTCTTGATCTATCATGATCACTTGAACATTTTATAAAAATGAAAACAGTGAGAAATTCCCACTAGATATGGCAATTTTTCTACTTCCTGTCATTTTTGAGTACCATAAACGGTATACTAATCATTGAGGTAGAGACTACTAGAGAAATATCGTACATGGTAAGCTTAAAAATCACAGACAGATGGAGGAGAGAAATATCTGAAATTAGCAAGCAGGAATTCAAATCACTGCAAACAGCACATTGTCAAGTGTCAGAGGTAGAAAACTGAAGTTTAAATTGTCTACTGATATCCTGATCCTACATTAAAACAAAACAAAACAGAACAAAGCAAAACAAAACAAAACAAAAACAAAAACAAAAAACCCTGTGTGAACCTAATGCTGTGAAAATCCAAAACAGCAGCATTGTGTTTCTGCTGTGAAAGAAGATGAGGGACCAATAACTTGTAATATAACCATTTCAAATTCATCCTTAACAGAAAATGAATAGTCAATACATACGTCATGAAGTGCGAGGATGTGAAACTGGCAACCTGAGAAACTTCTGGGAAAAGACAATTGAACAACAAACTCGGTATCTGCAAGTTGAAAAAGAACGTCAACAAAGAAGTGCTCTGACAAAGTTAGTGGTTTGTATTTTGAAAGGTTATTTGAGTTTGCATTGTTATTCTTTTTAAAAGAAAAGTTATGCATTTATTTGTCACATAGTGAAAGCTGAAAGTAATGTTTATTTTCTTAGACTTTAGAAAATAATAGCGCTTCACAAATTGGCATGCTAATGCTAAGTGGTATTAGCTATTGCTTCACAGGGTGAGAGAATAATTCACTTGTTCAAAAATTAGGTCCAAAGTACAGAAATTCCTGAAGTTATTAGGACAAACTCTAGCAATATAAACTTGTCTTGCATATCAAGGTTCGCATCAGAGATAGCACGTATCTGTACTTGGTTCACCTTCTTTCTCTGTAGCTTTGTTTTCACAAGAATACGGGTTCAATTAATTCATGTGAGTTAATCTGAACAACATAAGCCCATAATAAAGCAGATGGTCTAAATATTCTAACTGACCAAAGCAACCATCATCTGTAGCTATATTTACCTCAGTAAGTCACATTTACCTTACTCAGCTAAATAATGAACAAGTAGTCTGCTGCACCATCAATACTGTTTTACTTGAAGGCACATACACAGATGGGTATTCTGGCTTAGAAATGTTTAAAAAGAAAACATTTGTTCCAAATTTCCTTCCTACAGCCCTTTGAGTTCATGTTTAAGCAAGTAAGTGTAAGGATGGCATTGCATTAGTAACCCTGCACGAAGCAACACTGGAATCTCCAGCACATTTTATCCATTTTTAAATAACCTAATTTCAACATCTCAGATCCTCAGCTGTGAAATTTATGTTTTCTTTTTAGGGCAGTCTTTCTGTAGTATCTAGACTCTACCAAAGAGAAAACAAACTTCCAGTTATCCCCTGACAGACAGTTAGTATATCTGTTATAGATCTAAAAGGAGTTTCAACCAAGCTAAATGGTGCACAGAAGCCTCTCTACACAGTACCCTTTCTGATGTAATTTCTGGGAAGACTAGGGAAATGTTGGATGCTGCTACCCAGCAGGTGGCAGCAAGCAATCTCCAGTGGAGGTAACAAGTCACCTTGGCACAAAGAGACACTTGAGAGAGGATGAAGAAATATGAAAATAAACCACAATGATCAAGTGAGGTGGTACTGTGATCTGAGATCTAATCCTGAACTTCCATCCAGCAATACTCTCTAAATGGGCAGAGCAGTTTGCACAATGATTGGCATAAGTGCTGAAGAGAACAAATCTGTTCCCAGTAAAAATCTAGGAACAAGCTAACCAGTATTTCTGTCCTTAGGCTCAGAAACGAATGGATGGAGAGGCTTGAAAAACGAATAAAGATGTTGAGGACCCAACCTGAAGACACATCTAATTGAAGATCCCACACTTACTGCATGTATGGGAAGAGAATAAAATTGTTTTGTGTGAGAGTATGACAGTGGGATGCAAAAACTCAAATGAACTTTACATTGTGGCTTAAATGAGCTATAAATAATTAGCTGTCATTGTCAGAAGTTTCACATGTGAACTGCTGCTTTTAATGTTATGTATCCATCCCCTCATTTGATAAACAGAGACTGAAACACTTTGAAGTGTTCAGAACAAATAGTTCACTGAGCTGTAGGTGCGTGGGGAAAAAAAAAAATTCCTACACTACACTGTGCTCAGCAAAATATTACCAGGATATTATAATTTTCTCTCTGAACTAAAATGATGGCAATTTAAGGAAGTGGGCTATCCCCCCCCAAACAAAATGTTTAATGAATAGTTGAGTGATTTTGTTTTTAAATACAGCAGAGACCTACTCAGACTAAGTAGGTGAGGACATGTATGAACATATAGTTTACATTCTAGATCACAAGTACTGCTAAACCTGACAGCCATTGTATATTCTATTTGCCGTATAAAATATTTGTAAAGCCATTAATACATAGTCTGAGAAACAGGCTTTGTGATATACTAAAAATAATTGCTTTACTTGTTAAACTAAATTATACAAATCGGGAGGCAAAATGACTTGGAGATCTGAAACTGTTTCTGGTACTCACACCAAGTTGTCTAGAGCTGGACTGATACATGTTACACAGAGCAACCTGATGCACCTTCACAGCTGTCTGACACCCTGTCTGGAGATCATACTCTGTTCTCTAACCTGATGAAACCTAATATATATTCCTTCACAACCAGTACGTTCAGAAAAGCAGCAGATTTCCTTTCCCACACTTCCCATTAGTTAGAGCAGTTTCTAGTTCCCTTTCTAATACTTCATAAGGATATTATATCTCTTTCAACAGTATCAAAGCACATCAATAGGCAGTATAATAAAATTATTTCCTTCTTAGGGTGACTTCATTGTTGCCACCACAATGTGTGGGGTAATATATGGCAAAATTGGCTGTTCTGAGTACTCTAAAAATCTTTCCTCAATTGCTTAACTTTTCAGTTTCTCTCATATGAGCATTTCACTAGTTTTCTGGTAATTTGTTTTGTTTCATAGTAAGTATTTGAAATGCTGGGAGACATGAAGAAAATGTAGGAAAAATTTGGTGTTTAAAATTTAGAACATCTGTTGTTTTTTTCTTTAAAGAAAAAAGAAATTCAAATCCTATTTGTTCTGACATCATATACTACCTTTTAATTTCACTTCTGTTCATCCCTAGGACAAATCAGTCATATTATGAGAATTAGAACATTGAAACAATTCCCAAACAAATAGTTTTTTGGGAAACCTGTGAAATCCATTAGACATGGAAAAAAGATGCTCTTGAAATATGTGTTTGGGAATCGAGACATCAGTAGGTATGTCATCAAACTTGAGAGCAGTTAGCCTGGCAGATGAGAAGGCTGCTGAACTCACATTCTTCACCAGAATCTCTTTCTTAAGCAGTATTTAAAGCAACATCAATTGGAAATACACGTTCCCATCTAATCCAGAAGATAATAGTATAGTTACAGTATAGCTGTGTTTTAACAAGCAACTCCTATGCAGACACACAGTTTAATATTAAAATTTAGTATAAGTTTTCTTTAAAAATGTCGGTTCTCACACTTCAATTCTCCCATTATCTGACTGTGCTTCATACTTACTGAATTCCATTGTGCAGCAGAATTGCTTTTACAACAGTTTGAATGAAATTAGAGCTTGAACTGAGGTAAGAGTGACATTTGTTGCCCCCTTAATAATTGTGTATGTGACAGCACAAAGTGCAAAACAGGGAAAACTACAGTTTAGTTTGTTTAAAAATAAAGAAGTCACTCCTGTGGTAAGCTTTCCTTCTTATCTCACATGATCCTTCTTCTCATCTAGTAAGTCAAAATGAAGAAAATCCATGAGAAGCCAGGAAAAGAAATGTCAGGAAAAATTATTTTAAAGTATGGTGTGCCCCATTCCCTGCCCAGTTGTCCTTCATTGTACATTTTGTATGGTTATGTCACATAAGAATGCATAAGGAATGTGTCTCTATCAAGACAGAATGCAAAAAATCATCTCTTAAAATGATAACAAGGAACTCATTTTGTCCAGAGTGTTTCTTTTCCATCTGAAGACCAGGAGGAGTTCTAAGAACTTATTCCCAAAATTAAATCACTTTTGTTCTGAGTTTTGCAATTTTATCTTTAATTTTTAGATGAATTGTTTCAGGTTCCACCGTACTAGATTCAGGACACAGGGCCATGTAATCTTTATTCATCTAGTTGTCAGCAACACATTTAAATAAAACCTTAATCACTTTTGCAAGGATAATCAATGTAAAAGGTTTATAAATTACTGTCAATAAAAGAATACATAACCAGAGAAATAAATATAATCTAGAATTAGTCAGCAAAATAAAGAAGTGCAGTAACATTAAAATTCATGTCTAAATGTGGAGAAACAAATTGCATTAGAAGCTGGAGTAGACTATATGATTAGAATGGCTTGAGTGATTTGAAAACTCAAAAATTTTTTCAACTTACTCTGAATATCGTAAAATAAATTAAAAGGAGTCCAAAAGCAAATAAATAAATAAATAAATAAACAAACAAACTACATTTTCAGCAAGACTCAGAAATGAGCCATAATGCTACAAAAATGATATAAAAAGGTATGCAGAAACCTGACCATAGCACTAAGAAAGTCATCAGCTATAAACTAATAAAATCATCTGAGATTAGTAAAAGCACAATGGTTAATGAGGATGCTTAGATAGTCTTCAGACTGTTCTTCACTGGTATGCAGTTTCACAGGAGTGCAATATTTAGTTAAATATGTTAAACATAATATTTCAAATATTCATAACATAGCTACTTGAAGAAACGCTTCATTTTTCTTGATTTTATTCTATCCGTATTTTCAACTTGTTTTTGAGTATAATAGCTAGAGACTTTGAGTTACATCCATCTGCTTTTAATAGATTTGTAATTAAAAGGTAGTAGATACTTGCTTATCATTTTAGCTCTCATTATTTAGCCCTTCTTTTGACGTGCGGAATCAAACTCTACAACCACAAAGTAGTTATAAAATCAGATATGTTTAATCAGTGCTGTGCAGATGCTGGGTGCAAGGGGGATAGCTCCACCTAACTTGCACACCATCAGGAAAAAGTGTTCTACAGATATAGGCTGAACTAATACGTAATCAATAGTTGTCAGGAATCCAGATATATGTTCATTACATTCCCAAGAACCCATTAGCATGTGGTCCCTCCCCCCTCGCACGTGCATAGTGAGTCATGAGGGTCTTCTCCTGGTGGTCATGGGATGAAGGCTCATCCTCTTCCTCGTGAAGGCTCATAGTCTTCCTTGCTGTAAACTTCTGACCCCGTGGGAGGGGTACCCCCCAAAGCTATTTCAGCTTTCCCTGTGGACATCTAATCACCTCACTGCCGGATGTCCTCAGGCTGTTTTCAAGCTCTTATCTTTACGGCCTTCATCCTCCTTGTTATTCCAGACCCAGTGTCTGCAAAAGCATTTGCAATCTCTTATTCTTCTAACACCCCCTATGCAAACTATCTCTATTTACCCCATCCCAGTTTTTGTGAAGCCTCTTTCCCTTTCTTACTGTGGGGCCCTTCTCTCTCTTCCTTGACCTTTGCTTCATCCTGACACTGACTAGCAAGAACATGCATGCCACTTTCTCATTATAAGTGTGTGGTACCTTACTATTGGAAAAAGCTTTTAAACTCATGCAATAATCAAATATTTTATCATCCTTTGAAACAAACTCTCAATAAACTGAATCTAAGTCTTTTTAAATAATACTTATGGGAAGCATTCTCCATGCTAGCACGAAACTGACAGATAGCCCATTTTAGCTGTATAATGGCCTATATGGATAAGGAGTGAGAACTGCGAAGAATGACTTTGTCAGTAGCTTAACAGACCTCCTAGCAGTTTAGCCCAAACTGAGGCAGCTAAATACAGTTCTTTCCTCAGTAGTCCTTCCTGAGCAATGTTCTTTCCTAGCAAAGAAGCTCCTCTCCTGAGCTCTCTAATTAAGAAGGAAATATTTGTGGCCAGGCTCTTAACAAGTGGTGCTGGTTAGGGAAAAGGTAGGATGAATTTTTTAGTAAGATGGTGGAGTCAAATCACAGACATGGTGCCACTGTGTCTTGGGGAAGCTACCCAGCCCTGTCACAGAAGAATTTCTGCAGCCCAAAGCAAGAGCATCCAGCAAACCATGCATGGCATGACAACAAACGTCACACATTACCCATTGGCAGCCACTTCTTCATGCAACTATGCCTGTTTAGGCTTTTGGTTACATTCACTGAAAAGGAGATTGATCTGTTGGTCAGACGTGAAGCATTTAAAGTTTTCAACACTGAAATAAACCCACCATAAAATAAGTTTATATACTGTATTCTGTATTTAGTGTAGCATAAAATCATACAATCACCAAGGTTGGAAAAGGCCTCCAAGGCCATTTAGTCCAACCATCCACCTGTCACCAATAGTTCTTACTAAACCACATCCTTCAGCACAACAGTTAAATGTTCCTTGAACACCTCCAGGGTCAGTGACTCCACCACTTCCCTTGGCAGCCCATTCCAGTGCTTGACCACTCTTTTGGAAAGGTAGTATTTCCTAACATCCAGCCTGAATCTCCCCTGGTGCAATTTGAGGCCATTCCCTCTAGTCAGTCTTACCACTAGTTACACAAGAGGCTCACTACAGCCTCCCTTCAGGTAGATAAGAGAGTGATAAGCTCTCTCCCGAGCTTCCTCTTCTCCAGACTGAACAATCCTAGCTCCCTCAGCCACTCCTCATCAGGCCTGTGCTCCAGACCTCTCACCAGCTTAGCTGCCCTTCTCTGGACACTCTCCAGGGCCTCAAAGTCTTTCCTGCAGTGAGGGGCCAGAGGTAAAGAAACTAACAAGGATTCCCTTGGTAACAGCAAGAAGTATTAAGTACAAATTATTTACTGTATTCTGGAGAAGTCTATAAGATGCTTCCAAGATTTGCATCACTTGATACCCAATCAACACAAGAAATAACCCCTGACACACAGAGGTCACCATGCAAACAGGCCAGAAACCATGGAAGCGAGTGGAAGAATGAGCCAAGTCAGGAGAAAACTGTGCTCCCTGTGTCTGTTGCCAAGTAAATGACAATGGATCCACACATTGGATATGAGGTTCACTTTCTCAGTAACCAGCCCTCCAGATGAAACTGAAATAAATAGATTGTTTAGATGTTTTCCTCTAATAAAAAGTCTTATAAATAGAAACATCCTGAACTCAATCCATGAAGTTGCTATTGCTGTGGCAGAACACACCAGATGTTAAAGGAATCATGCCACTTGCGTAACTGGATTCCTATGGAATTTTATGGAAAATGAAGAATCAGATGCTGCTGGGATACCAGATTCATTAGAAGATTGTTAAATCTGGAAAAGCAGAATAGATAAATACATTTTGATAGGAAAGTCAAAAAAGATGAAGATAATGTCTTTAACTGAAAGAGCTTGAAGGTGTTTGGCAGAAGGCCTAATACTGTTTACAGGTTGTACTGTTTTTGACTTATCCTCTCATTTTTCTACATTGCACATGAAGCCTTTTACACATATCCTTTGCTGGTATTAGCCCAGTCACATGCACTTGCTCCACACATCCTCTGCAGTCACTTTTCAGTGAAATCTGCATTTCAGTTAGATTCAAACCATACATCATGTTGTTTTGAGGGCTGTTCTATACTTAGATAAGACAACCCTAGGCTGAATGATGCAGCCACATTCTTACACCTTTGTAAGAATTTCACACAATTATAGAATGTGTTGAGATGGAAGGGACCTTAAAGATCAACCAGTTCCAGCACTCTGCTGATGGCAGGAATATCTCCCACTAGATCATACTCCTAGGATCCCATTCAACCTGGCCTTGAACAGCTGCTAGGATCATCTACAACTTATCTGGGCAATCTGTTCTTGTGCCTCACCATCCTCTAAGGTAAAAAATCTACTTAATATCTAATCTAAATCCTCTGGTTTTTAGTTTAAAGCTGTTACACCTTCCCTAATAGGGAGACACTCCCAGATTTCCCCTAGGCCCATGTTTAGGTAGTGGAAGGACACTACCTTTTACTACTGTAAAATCTCCCCGAAGCCTTCTCCTCTCCAGGCTGAAAAACCCCAGCTCTCTCATCCTGTCTTCATAGCAGAGATCCTCCAGCCCATCTCTGTGGTGCTACTCTGGACTTGCTCCAACAGGTCCATGACATTATGTTGAGCTGAATGCAGTTCTGCATGTGGGGAACCTCACAAGAGAGGAGTAGAGGGGGGCAGTCTTCTCCCTTGTTTTGCTGGTCATGTCTCTTTTGATGCAGTCCAGGATACTATCCAGCTTGTTTTTGGGCTGCAAGTGCTCATTGACTGCACATCTTGAGTTTTTCTTCAACCAACATTTCAAAGCTCTCATCAGAGCTGTTCTCTGTGATTCTCTGCCCAGCCTGTATTTGTACTTAAGGTTGCTCCAACACAGTGTAGAAAATTGTACTTGGACTTCCTGAACTGTGTAAGGTTTGCATCCAACTGATTCACATCCTACAAGCAAGATTTGCAAGAGAGCCCTGAAATTTCAAGGATGATGAGGAACATTTGAATCCATTACAAAATATGTCAAAATAGAGATATACTTTTGAATGGGCTTTGAATTTTAAGGCCTAGATTTATCTCCCTTAGGACAGGCAGTACAGTGCCAGCAATAAGGAGGGAAAATCAAACCAGGCAGACCAAATGATATGTCTGAAAGCCTCCAGAGAGGACAATTGTATTGGCAACCTGCTGTCTCAGGCTGCTGGTAGCCTTTCGGAGAGTTAGCTCTGAAGGGATAGTCTATAAAGTCCTGTAACAGGATACCCTGCTTAAATAGCTTAGCTTACTCTTCTACCAATATAATCTACTATCTGCTAGAGAATAAATACAACACCCCCAATCTCACCAGTATTTCTACAACTCATTCTTGGCTGTCTTATTCTACAACCTGCATTCTTGGCTGTCTTTCTCCTCCCCATCCAGTGTGTCCCTGTGGATGCAGTGCCGGTGCCCTGTCTTGGAAAAACCAGGTATCCGTGAGCCACAGATAGGAAACTGACCTGTCACATGGCGTTTTGTCAGGTTGAAATAACTGCATCTTAGGTTTGGTTTGTGTTGGAGCTGCTGGGCAGTGCTGATGTTCTGTTAATGACAAACTGCCGAAGCCAAAGGGCCTTCCTCCAGAAACCGTGTGACCTTGTGTTTTTGCTGGAAGCACCTCTTCTCCTTCGGTTTATTGGCATCTTTCTCACCAGCCTTCTGCCTTTCGCACCCAGAAGCTGAACGCTGGGCACCATGAGGTGACGGAGAGCAGCAGTGATGGAGTGTGTGCAGAGCGAGGCTCCCAGACAGCCGGGCTGGAGCGGGAGAGGTGCAGGAATGCCTCCGTGGGAGGGCTCTGCCTTCTAATTCAATAGCAGCCTTCATGGAGGCGTAGTGAGCTCCTTAGGCGGAGCTGTTAAACTTACACTCATCTTGTAAAAGCATTCACTCGTGTGTTTTTTTTCATGTGATTACTACTCGCAGTTGTGGCAGCTGTGATCTCGGTGGAGGCCGTGTGAGGGAAAGGCACTGTGCTCCTGGCTCGTCCCCAGCTGCTCTGCTGAGCCTCCGTCGCTGTGGTAGTGTGGGTCAGCTTTGGTGGAGCTGAAGTCCTGCAGCAAGGTGAGGTCACAGTGAACTGAGGGGTCTGCTGGTTTGGTAGCATCTCTGGTGTGTTCTCAGGTGTCTGAGTGCTGCTCAGCCGTTGTCTTCTTGCTCCGCTGCTGAGTGTAGTCCGTGGCAGCTTGGGGCTGGAGCAGAGGTGTGCTCAGCAACGTTTGCCCACCAGCACGTCTCTCTCTGTAGCTGTCAGTGTGCTCCAAACCCACATAACGAAACGCAAAATGATTCTCTTTTACAAAAGGGGTCATGGTTGAACTTGATGATATTTAAGGTCTTTTCCAACTGGAGTGGTTCTATGATCATCCTACTTTTAGGATATGTATTACTAACACAAACACCCCACAAGCATTCCTCACAAAAAGACTCCTTCATCTCTTCATCCTCCTCTGCAATCATTTTCTCATTAGTGAGCATAGTGTGCAAGACCTTGGCTGCAGCTTCTTCAAAAGCACTGAGCTTTTCCCAGAGCCTTGTTTTGATCCTCATCTCACATCTTGCACACATTCCTTTTTATAATCTCACAACTCTACTGTCTCAGGGGATTGAATGGAGTAACCCTGGTGCCAGAAATCACTGGTGAAGTTTACTCTGAAATTTGAGTGCTCCGTATTTGTGACCCTCTACCCCTTCTCCACATCAGGAAAGAAAAACAACAAACCCACCAAGCAGTCTAATAAGAACCTGTCAGCATTCACTGCAGAAAATAGAGCTGGTTTTGAATTCCTGCTACAGAATTTTCAGGTACCAACCCTGAGTGCTTTAAAACACACCTACTACCTTCAAATCAGGGAGAAGTCATCAATTGTTTAACTAGTTCTTTTATCTGGGGTTGAAAGCTCAATACCATATATCATCCCAGAACAAATTTTTATGGACAAGTAACAGAGTCCTTTGAAACTAAGGGAATTATAATGAAAATGCTGACACAGCCTTATTCATAAGCAGGAGAGAATAGTGCTGGTATAATTACTCAGTGTAACTTCATGGCACTGTAAGTCAAAAGGAAAATGAGAGGCTTTGCATAATGCTGAAAATCTATCAGGGCTTTGATGTTGCTTTAATCCTACACTACCTACTTGTACATTTAATGTCCAAGGGAATGAATGAAACTTAACGCGCCATTTAAGATTACTGTAATTTAGAAAGGCTATAGCAGCAACCAAATGAAAAAAAAAAAAAAAGTACTTTTCCCTTTACACTGATCAATTCTTACTACCTTCCTGGAAAGTATCTACTCTTACGTGACCTGTTCTCCACTTCTTTTATTTTTCTTTTCTGTCATGATTTCCCCATGATCTGGTGCTGAAGGCAACCACTAACAGATGTGTGAGATTGGGTCCCTGAGCAATTCCTGTAGCTAGTTGCATTTAGTGATTACGTGGACCAAGGCAAAACAAATTTATAAGAACTATGCAAATCTGCTCCTAGTTTGAGTCAAATGTCTCATACCCTCTGATCTCACAATAGCTGCAATACCCCAAGTGTTAATATTGGGTTCAGTCCTGTATAACATTTAATTAACAATCTAGTTAATGAGGTAGAGTGCACCTTGGGAAATTCGCAGATGACACAAAAATGGGGGAAATGGCCAATTCACCAGAGGGTCATGCTGCCATCCAGAGGGATCGTGACAGGCTGGAGAAGTGAGCTGACAGTTGTGACAGTGTACTGCAACATCTTGCACCCGGGGAGGAACAATCTCATGTACGAGGACAAGCTGGGGGCCACCCGGCTTTGCAGAAAAGAACCTAGGACTGCTGGAGGACAGTAAGATAAACATAAGAAAGCAGTGTGCCCTTGTCACTGAGAAGACCAGTGGTATTCTTGGCTACACTGGGAAAAGTAATCATGAGCAGGTCAAGAGGGGTGATTCTTCCCCTCTTCTCAGCACTGGTGAGAGTGCACCTGGAGATCTGTGTCCAGTTCATGAGAGAGATGGAGATACTGGAGTGAGTTCAGTGAAGGGCCACCAAGATGATGAAGGGACTGAAGCACCTCTCCCATGAGGAGAGACTGAGAGAGCTGGGACTGCTCAGCCTGGAGAACAGGATGCTCAGCAGGAATATCAAAGGGCAGTGAGGCACAGACAGAAGCAGCCTAAAGAGCTGTTGAGTGCTCCATCCCTGGAGGTGCCCAAGGCTGGTCTAGATGGGGCTCTGGGCATCCTGATCTGGTGAAGGCAACCAGCCCATGGCAGCCCACGGCAGGGGGATGGAACTAGATGATCTTTAAGGTCCCTTCCAACCTAAGCCATTTTATGAAGGCTTATTAAGCATTACACTAATGCTCACAGCATGGGTAACAAACAGGAGGAGCTGGGGGCCATTGGGTGGTCAGAAAACCATGAGCCAGTTGCCGTAATAAAAAGCTGGTGGGATGACTCACGCAGCTGGAGTGCTGTGACCGATGGCAGCCATCATTAATTAAATGTGATTCATGTAGAGTAATGTTGCCAGGACACAGATTCCTGCCAAGTAAAATAGACCCCCTTAACAATAGAAGGACTGCAGGTGCACAGACGTTTTGAAACAAAGAACAGGAATCTAGCTGGTTAGAGCTGGGTTTGCAGTTAAGAGATTTACTAGGGTGAAAAGTACACCAGGAAGCTTTCACCAGGAAGACTTGGAGAAAACGTTTGCCCATGTCCACCAGAGAGTAGTAAGCAGGTGCATAGAGGCAGAACGTATGATAATGATTTCCCCAAACTAACTGGAGTATTATGATGAGTCCTTGAAACTCTATAAGCAAGCTCAACCCACCTTCTGTGTAATTCTGTGTATATATATGATTTTGTGTGATAAAGAAGCAACCGATGGCTGTTTTGGTGTGTGAGTTAGGAGCAGCCATCCTCCTCACAGCTGGCACCATAACAAACATAACTGCTTTATAACTTTATGTGGGTTACGGGGTTTGATTCTGCATGTCAGTATGCCAGTGCTTGTGGGAGAGGGGTGTGCTAGTAAGATGTTACAGTCTCGGGGAAGGAGGACAACACAACGTTTGCTGCAAGGCCAGAAGGATTGGTGCAAGGCTGGCTACTATGGAAACACCTGAGTACGGTCAAGAGGGTAAAAGGGCTTCTCCCACTTAAGAAGTGGCCCAGCTCAGATGCATTTACACTAATGCACGCAGCATGGGTAACAAACA